>CATIWF010146769.1:0-10094 GCA_949630135.1 Balakata baccata | reverse complement strand
AGTTTCCTTAAGACAAATTCACCTCCTACATGGGTGTTTAGGATAACAGGCGTTTGTCTCCCAGGATACAACAGATTCCAAGTAGTTGTTGAACACACAACACCTACTTACAGCGAACTTTGCTTTGCCACAACCTCTATCACTTGAGAAGAAGAATGAGAAGAAAGAAAGAAACTATCAAAGTATGATTTGATGAACAACTTAAAAATTCAAGTATAAACACCTATTTATACTAGATGGAAGAGACAATGGATTAATTGTGATTAATTTCCTTTAAAGGCTGTCAATAATGTATTTATAACTCTCAAATAATGGTGAAATTAATCTTTGAAACATCAGAAATTGACATTCTAAAAGACATGAATCTCAAAGGTTCATTCTGGAACAGAATCCACACGGGCGTGTGGATCTACACGACCGTGTGGATCTGCCTTATACTCCCCTGCAGGCAAAACGACACGACCGTGTGGATCCACACGGGCATGTCAGTGGCCTAGCCGTGTGGATCAACACGGGAGTGTTGCCAAATTTTCCAGAAATAAAAAAAATAAATTGAAAAAATTGGGCTTGTTCAGAACCACGAAATTTTGGGCCGACATTCGTGTACGCAGGTCACGCATTGGCCCATCCCGACCCATGGATTTGCACCCTTCTTGCGCCTGAGCGCGCGAGAGAGAGCCTTCCATTCTACTTTTCTTACCCATGTAAGAATGCATCTTTATATATAAACACAAGTCCAACTTCAATTTTTAGTGATGTGGGACAAATCCCA
Organism: Balakata baccata; assembly: GCA_949630135.1. Lineage (NCBI taxonomy): Eukaryota > Viridiplantae > Streptophyta > Magnoliopsida > Malpighiales > Euphorbiaceae > Balakata > Balakata baccata. The sequence goes on along the minus strand of CATIWF010146769.1, from coordinate 9,322 downwards.
CTTACTTTTCACCTTTAAATCTCCTTATCATGGAGCTTACTTTGAGCTTCAATTTCTATTCACACATTTTCCATTTTGAGCATATGAATACATTAATTCATAGTCCTCATGTCAAAGAACATATATCCAGGTCTTTTTCCCAAAACCGAGTTGTAGGACCCACCCGAATAATTCTCTCAAAATGGCTCATAATTACAATTTTTCAACAATATGCTAATCAGCTGACGTAGTATGTTGACTAGATGACGTAACTTTCCAACAAACTGACACGTTACAAATTATAACATTTATAAAAATTTTAATATTAAATTACAATAAATCAAAATTTTAGTACTATTTAGCAACTAAGTAATAAATTTTGATACCAATAATATTTTTAACTCGTTTATTTAGTTGTAAATTAGTCAAGTTATCCTCAAGCTAATTTCAATTAGTAAAATATCTGAATTTGACTTAGAATTAACGAAGTCTAGTTCGAATTTAAATAGTTTGAGTCATTTATTAACTTGATTTTGATTATTACAATATTTAACTAGTAAGACATGTGAACTTATTTGAATAGTTATTTTTTTATTATTTATTAAATTATTGAATTGAGTATAATAATTTATTAAATTTTTTAATTAATTTGAATATTATTGAGTTGAATTCAAATAGCCAACAGAATTTCCAGCAACTAAAAAAGTCAGTCGAATTGGAGCTTTGCATTTTTTTATGTTTTTGACACAAATAGCCAAATAAAATTTCTTAATTATTGAATTACCTTCGACACAAAAGATGCACCAAAAGCTTTATCCGAATAAAATGTAATTCTTCAAATATATGTTTTTCTTATTGGATAAGAAGTAGCAATTATCTATTTTAAATTTTGGATTATATTAGATTCCTTAAATCAATGAACCAATTATAAAAATAAATAAATCAAACATACCATAACTGATTTTAACATTAAAAGTTGCAAGAATTAAGATATACACTAGTTCATCAATAACAAATCTTCAACTTCTACTAAATTTTTTAAATTTAAATACAAGAATATCAACAGTAACTCAATAACAAAAGTTTAAAGTTAACATCTTATGTATTTTTTTTGTTTCATATATTTGACATGAATAGAAATATATACTGCAATATGAATTGTAAATCGTCAAATAACGTGAATAGAAATATTTATCTACTTCCACATTTAATGATATACTTACATGGCCTTTATTAAAGAAAAATGAGTATAAATATGTGATTTAATAATTTCTTAATTCAATATTGAGTAATATAAGCTTTTTAATATATATAATATTATATTATCAATTGAGTAGACGGAAATAAAACAAAGAATGTATTGACAGTGAATTAAGTGTATTAATTCAAAATATCAAATATTGTATTTTTATAATATCAGAAGGTTATATTCAGTTATTTTTATGGTATATGATATTACTTCCTACACATATCACACAATAATATATTCTGCCACGATAAATATGTTGTTAGGTGAAGGTTATATGAATATTATGATATACTAAATTTTGCAAAAAAATTAGAAAGAAATAAAATGGAGTAAAGTTTGAGAAATTGGAAAGTATTAGAAAACGAGGAGAAAATAAAATATAGGAACCAAAGATTAGGAGATTTAGAACAATTCAAATGTGTATCAACGTAATTTTCATTCAAATTCCTTCATATTCTTACATGGGTTTTCTTAGCATTTCTCATATTTTTGTTTTTCTCTTCTTTTGTTTCTTTTAATTCAAAAATTTACCTTATTTGTGATTGCGCTAAGTGTAACCTTATTTGTGATAGCCCCCACCTATGAAGATTCTCGTAGACGTCCAAATACTAAACTGATTAGAGAATGAGCAATTTGAAAAAAATCGATCAAATACTTTCATCGATGAAAAATCTCATATCCAACTGAACACCTCCACTAATAAAGAATCTCACATCCGGCATAACACCAAACTTATTAGAGAATGAGAAGAAACACATCATTTTAAAATTGGATTTTTTAACACAAATAATTTTATATATATGAAATGAGTTTCAACCGAATGAGGAAACTAGTGACTTTGGCTAGCAAGATGAAAAGAATTTGTGGCTGTTTGATTAATTGAAGCTTAAATGTATAATGCGAATTAGGTATTAAATTCTAACCTGACAATTTTTCGATTACACCACTAGTTTTAAATAATTAAAATAAGATATTGCAAGTTTTAACTAATATTTGGTATATTTACAAAGGAATTGGTTCCTGAATTAGGTTATAACTTATAATATTTAATTAATCCTTATTGATTCAAAATTAAACTAAAAAGTCCCTTCATTCCAAAAACAAAATAAATTTAATTTTTATATTAATTTAAATTTAAAATTAATATGCTTAAAATTATAAATCTTATTTATATTTCTTCTAATATAAGATAAATAAGAGCATATTAGATAAATGATAATTCATATTTATTAATTAGTAATGACAAAACATATTAATAATATCAACAAAAAGTAAGTACATATTTGTAATTTACAACATTAAACAACAGCAATAATAATAATAATAATAATAATAATACACTCCATCATTAACATTAAAAAATTCAAACATACCAATATTAGAATAGAACAATTATTATGCTGAACGTCTTGGTTATCGATTCAAATCTGGAAAGATAAAGCATAAATGGAAAGTACGTTCAATTTCAAAAGGTATACAGCGAGATGAAAGGACTTGCTAATATTTTGGCATTGCAGAATGGCAAAATAGCCTTGCGTCATATATGAACTTGCTATTATTCAACATCAGCTCTGTTTGCTATTGTAAATCACCTGCAATTACCAAAGACACTAAAATTATTTGAAAAACCATGAGAGAACTAAATGCAATCACGACCCAGATCATATTTTCCCAAAAAGTTCCAAATTATTTAACTGAATCCAAAAGTTCGGCTATAAATTGTCTCTGCAACATTAAATCACAATTTCTTTAAAAAAAAATTCAAAATTTCTGATAAAAATGATAATACAATAAAATACAAGTGAAGCATCCAACCGCAAAAGAAACTTCTAATGCAAAGTGCTTGTAGAGAGTAACAGTTGCCATATTTACATGGTTACTTGCTAAAAAAGATCAAAAAGATTCAAAAAGATCATATTTTTCCCTTTTTTTCAACTTTAGTAGAAAATTTCTCTAATCTCTCCTACTTCGCTTTCTGTGTCTTTCATCCCTATCACTTCTCCTACTTTGCCTCCTGCGTCTTTCATCCTCGTCAGAACTTGATGACTCTGATTCAGAACCAGTGGACTCTGAATCTGATTCTGATTCTGAAACAGGTTTTTGCTGTTGCATGATAAGTCGTGGCATATTCTTCAAGTACTCTCGCAAATTTTCAGTGATGCCACCAAGACCAATGGATGTGAAGAAGTTGATAGAGAAGCGAGTGTTCTTTGGATTGTCTCTAGGGAAAATAGACTCAAAAGAGCCCTGCATAGCAGGATGTGTGAGGCGCTCGTTCAAAGTTCGGATACCAAGATGCTCTGACAACTCCTGCACCAGAAATACAAAGTTGAACTCAGTAAGTTAAAAAAATCAACAGAAAAGCCAATAAAATCAAGTAATTTTCATTAGGCTTTTGTTTTGTTTTGGATTCAGTTAAATAAGTTTCAGTTTCATTTTTTTTCACTTATCCATACTGTGTCTAATACACCCATAGCATTGGAACTAAAAATAAAAATTCACTAGCCATTTCATGGATAAAGGTGGGAGGTTACGAGTTCAACATTCAATCTCTGTACCAAAAAAGAAAAAAAAAATTCACAAGCAAGTTCAATAGAGACTGCCTCAGTGAAGACACACACCTTAACCCATCTCCCAAGGACAAGCCAAGATCAAGAACATAATACATGAGAATTCCTAAGAACAAGAATCAGAAATAGGCATACGATATCAAAATATATCATGTCAATTACCTGAAAAAGAATCTTGATAAATATACGCGAAGAAGACGTTGTATCCTCCTCAGTTAAGCGTATATAGGCCAACACATGCCAAGGCAGAGCGTCTGTTCCAAGTAAGTGAGCAAAAAACTTCGCCACATTACGCAACTTATTTGTTTCTAATCGATGGATCATAGAATATTGCTGAACAAAGCACTTCTCAAAATTTTCCTGGTGAACTTTATTGATCATGCAAAATCTCTGCCCCAAAAGACCATAGTACCGAAGGTAAGTTCTCTCTTGACTGCAGCATTCCAAAAGCATGATACACAGTTCCATCTATACACACCAATGTGGAAAAAAAAATGATAAGTCCCCAAGCAGTATAAGAAGGTCCAACATAACACAATTGCAAAATTAAATTACATGTCTGAATCCAAGTATCAAGAAAATGACATGCCAAAACTATAAGTTTAGGCAGGAAATAGTGTAGCCATGCTACAAATTTTAAAAGAAAATGCTAAATTCTAGAGTTCTATAGCACAAAGTTTCAAAGAATGTGAGACAAGATTAAGTAATTAAGGACCATATGCTATTGCAGATATCAGTCATTCTATAGCACATGAAAGTTAAAAAAGGCATAATATCTATTGCTTACCTCCTGTCCTGGCTCAAGTTTAATTTTCAGTAGCTTATGCCCAGCCTCCTCAAAGTCTACGCTGGACATGATGGTTAGATAAATTGTCCTCCGAAGATTGACAAGATTAGTTTCAGTTTCATCTTTTATTTTCATCTGGTTCTCTTCCTCTTCAGATTCCTCCTCCTTGTCATCATCATCCTCATCACCTGAACCTGCATCAGAACCTTCTTCATCCTCTGAATCCTCACCGAGGATGCTTTTCCTCAATTCTTCATATTTATTCTCATTCTCCAGGAAATTATCATCTGGTTTGAAAATATCTGAACAAGGAGAACAATAATATTTATAACTATATAAAGCAATAGATGATTGATCAAGCTGATAAAGGTAAGATAAGTTCTGAGGCATACCAAGGGTGATCTCAGGATCTATGTCCTCTTGGAGCGATATCTCATGTGTTAATTGGTCTTCCTGCTCAACAAGATCCAATTCTGGACGAACAGCTGGGTACCCCTGCGGATGCAGCCATTTTACAAAGGCAACTTAGACTACTATATGCCATATATGTAGAGTCATAGAAACAACTGACAAAAGGCAGAAAACTGCACCTGAAATTTGGCTTTTCTGATGGCAAAGAGGCCTTCAATCAAAAACTGAACTCTCTTGTCAATCTCTCCTTCATGGAGAATGCCACGGAACCGCTCAAAAGCACCTGCAAAAAGAAAGACCACATATACCAGATTAAAGAAACAACATAAAAACAAAGAGGTAGGCAAAAAATAAACTGCATTGTCTAATATAAAATACAACAGAAAGTCTAAAATTCCATTTAACATCAAGAACAAAAACTTCAAAGGCACTAGACAGAAATTACACAATAAAATCATTAAAGCTTCATCCTTTATTTTCTAGAAAGAAATACTAACATTGAAATTATTGCATGTACAAGCACTGTTAACTTTTCAGTTGAGAAGCAACAAAAGAAACTATTACCAAATAATTCATCACCAGTGTCAGACACCAATGATAATGCCACTAGCCACCATAAATATAACGAAGAACAAATTACAGATAAGCCCCCTGATGTTTCAATAAATTACAATCAGAAACAAACTTTTAAAAAGTTAACAATGTGTCCCCTTGTCATTTGAGATAATGCCTATTCATTTGACATTGTATGAATTTCAAACACTGCAAAGCAATACACCACATGATTTTTTTTATATTTGTAATGTTTTTGTTTGAATTTTCTACGATTTCATGTACAGTGTAATGACATTTTACAAGAGTTTAAAATTTCTACTTATTACCAATGATTGTACCTGTTGGGTGTGAGGGGTTCAGTGGAATGCCTCCATATCCCACATCAGTAAATTGAGGAAAGTTCCTGGTCTAGATAAGGGAGAGGTTCCCTTATTCTGTTAGACGCGTTTTAAATCCGTGAGGGGGTCCAGTGGGACTCCCAAAGCGGACAATATCTGACAGATTGACACGTGGCCTGTGTAGCCCCGTGACAATTGGTATCAGAGTTTACTCGGATCTCCGGTGTGTCAGTTGTCCAGTGGGACACTGGACCCTCGTAGTGGGGGAAGATGTGAGGGGTTCAGTGGAATGCCCTCATATCCCACATCGGTAGATTAAGGGAAGTTCCTGGGCTAGATAAGGGGGAGGTTCCCTTATTCTGTTAGACGCGTTTTAAACCCGTGAGGGGGTCCAATGGGACTCCCAAAGCGGACAATATCTAATAGATTGACACGTGGCCTGTGCGGCCCCGTGACACAGGGCATCCAATACATTCAAGCCACAGTATTCCTAATTGTTATCTCAAATTATATTTTTATCAAACAACATGGGGTGCACTGTTAGTTTTTAAAAGTTTGTTTCCAACTGTAATTTTTAAAATCTCTGGGGGGGTTTTCTGTAATTTGTTCGATAACAGAACCACAAGTAACATTGGAGAAAAGTACAAAGTTTTAATCCAAAGACAACAATTGTATCATCTTTACTACCAAGCATGTCATAGACTATAACAGTTCACAGTGATATGACTAAATCAATCCACTGTGCTTGTCAATATACAAGCATCACTGCATCAGTATGTATTTCAAAGAATCAGCAAATCTCTTTGCCCAAAACAGGAAACATATACAAAAATGTATACCACTTTCAGGAATTATCTTCATAGAACATCCTTACAAAACATGATGAAGTTAACACCATAAAAAGATGAAATAATAAAATTAGTTTTTTTCTTCTATCTAAGATTGATGACAAACCACTATCATATGCAAACAAGATTATATGTGAATAGCGTTCACAAACCAAAAAATAAAAATGGAACAAAACTTCTTGAAATTTTATGTAATCCTATGAGATAAAATAAGAGAACTATGATATTCATAATCCGAAAGAAATCCAAAATAAAACCACCAGAACAACCACAAGAATTGCTGACAAATACAAATGTGAGTAGAATTGGCATACTTACCATCAAGACCTTTGGGTGAAACATCACTAAGTAATGACCCACACTCTGTAACAAACCCTACAGCTACTTCAACGCTGTCATCAGTGGGATCCTCCAGCAAAACAGCAAGCAATTCTAAAGCAATAATTTCATGAGCTACTTGTTGGTTCACTAGATGTGCTATAAATTTAACAGCAGCTAGCAATTGAGGCTGTCACAAAGCCAACAGAAGAAAATTATTCAGAACCAATATATATATATATAAATCAAATCCCACAAGCGCAGTCCAAATGTAAGAAAATAAATTGACAAAAAACCTTGTCATTCCGTTTATAAGCTCTCTTCAGCTGCAATACTATTCTTCTCAATAAAAGATCACCCACTTCGGGGAATTTGGTGTTCACAACAGCAACCAAGGCAGCAAACACATCAGTGAAACTTGGAGATGCCATTTGTGACTTCATACAAGATCTACAGAAAAGACCCCTTCCTCGAATCAGATTTTCAGATAACAATTCAGGTATGATATTCTTTATATTGGTGGCATTAACCTTATTCACAAGCCCATTAATACTCTTACGAAGAGCATCCCAGGTCAACCTCTGGTACTCCACACTGCTTTTATCTTGAATTTCTTTCATCATTCGGGCCAACTTAAAAGGTGGGATGTAAACTCCCCCACTCCTACCCAAATTCGATGCTTCAGTATTGGGATTTCCTTCATCCAACGCTGTTCTTCCAGGCTTAGAGACTTCAAATGCCTTTCCACCGCTCTCATGTTTTCGACTATCTTCACGCCTTTCATTCTTTTCCTTGTATCTCCCATACTCATCATCATCTCTGTTCCTATGCCTCCTATGCCTGTCAACATCATTTGTTTCCCTTTCTTGTTCTGATTTCCTGTACGTCCTGCTATCATCAACGTCATCTGAATTCCTCCTACGCGAGTGTCGGTACCCGTCCCTACTTGTATCCTCAGTTTCAAGCCTTCTTCTATGCCCATTCTCATGCCAACGGATTGTTTCTCTTTCTCGCCTCTCACTCTTCTTTCGGCCGTCACCATCCCCGTCTGAACTCGGATTATACTCCTTCAACCTATCGCCGCGCTCACCATTTCTCTCTCTATCCCGCTTGCCCATTTCTCTCTCAACCAGCTCCCCTTCTTCGTCGGAACTTTCCCTCCATGCCTTCCGAAGCTCTTTCTCCTTCCTTTCCCCTCTATCTCTGGCGTCAAGCTCACCAACTCTCCCGTCATCCCTATCCTTCTCGTTGCGACGTATATGCTCGCTCCTCATCTCGTGATGGCGATGGCTACTCCTCTCGTCGTCGCTGGAGTCACTATAATTTCTGGCCATTACCACTAATTTGTTCAGCAGCAGAGATCACTTAGATTCGAAGAGAGAAAGAAGTAAAGAAACCTACCGACGAGGGGAAAACTCAAAATTGAATAACAAATCCACAGATGAAAGTAATGCGATAGAAGCAGAACCCTAACTGGATCGCGGGTCGCAGCGCTACCCTATCTTCTTTCCGCTGTCGTAAGGACAAGCCCACCGACGTCGTTTATGTACGAGGAATTTTTGCCATATTTTTAACTTTTATTTTGGCTCTTCTTCTTTCTTTTTCTCATTTGTCCTATTTAATACATCACGACCATAATGGTATTTGTTGAGATTGTAAAAATCAGTTCTGTTAATAAATCGAAAAAATTAACGGATTATAGATTTAAAATTGAATCGATTTATATAGTATTTTCATAAAATATAGTATATTTTATATATAATAAAATATAATATATCTCATATATAATAAAAATAGAGAACAAATAGTTGAAGATCTTTTTTAGTGTACAAGAATAATATAATATGTCTAATATTCTCTTTTTTATTTTTTTTAAAAATCATATTTCATATATTTGTATAATTAAACATTTAATTAATTATAAAATATAAATGTAATTTATAACTTGAAAATATAATCAGCCAAATTTTTCAAATTGTAAAAAAATAATATAAAAAATAAGTAAGAAAAAAATGTAAAAACGAAAAAAATGTAAAAATGAGTGAACAATCTCATGTAGAAAAAAATATAAAAATGAAGATAACATATCATTTTATAAATAAGAGTGAGTTAATTGTTTAAAAATATGTTCATTTTTACTAATTTGATTAGTTTATAATTAACTCATATAGTTTTGGAGTCAAAATTTTGGTTTAACAAGTTGAATTGGCTAGATTGAACCAAATTTAATAATTAAATTTTTTTTACAAAAAATCTAGAATAAACCA
>CATIWF010146759.1:0-16673 GCA_949630135.1 Balakata baccata | reverse complement strand
TTTTCTACCATGTTTTGAACCATTGTTTGATTGAATTTGAAATGTACTGTTTTCATTGTATGATATTCACAAATTTATCTAGACATGCTCGATGAAAGCTGTTCTCCAATTCTTTTTTATTTTAGTTTTCTTGATTTTGCTCTGTTTTTTTCAGACTATCTTTTTCGGTTCTTTTTGCTAGAAGCAAGATTTCTTCTTATCTTGCTCAACCACTGGATAGGGATGAATTTTTTTGTTACCTTAATTTTTTATTAAAATGGTTTTTCTTTTCATCTATTTATAAAAATATTGTTTATAAAAAAATGATATTCACAAATTTGAGACTGTTGCTGTGATTGAATTTTTAATGTAATTTTGTAATTGGATTGGAGTTCCAAACCATGAGATTAAAATAACTGAAATAAAGCTTCTCGATACCTGCTTAATGAAAGGAACTGTTCCAGAAATTTTTTTAGGACAATGATATTAGTTTTCCCATGAAATTTTTTCATACAATTAGTCATTTTATGATTAGTTTTTGGGTTTCACTTCCAGACATATTTAATAATGGAACAAATTATTGAAAATTTTCACAATCAAAAATAAACTTTTAAAAAATTATAAATACATCTCCATATCGTTTGAAATAATATCCCTTCATTTGACATTATATGTATTTTTAATGCTGTTGTACAGCATACTATATAATTTTTCTATGTTTAAAATATTTTTTTTTTGTTAATTTTCTATAATTTTATGTACAGTCTAATAACATTTTATAAGAGTTTAGAATTTATGATTGTTATCAACGACTATAACTACAGGACAATCAGTATATTTAAACTTCAATCTTTCTAATTTTTTATTAAAAAATAGGGGGATGCACTATTAATTTTTTTAAAAATTTATTTCTAACTGTAATTTTTAAAACTTGAAAGGAATTTTTTGCAATTTGTTCAATAATTACTTCAAGTATACTTCCGTACAAAAGGATTTTATTCAAACTTTCAAACGACATCGTTCTCTTTTTATGAAAGACATGTCCAACTTCATTTTGGGGCCACTTTGCAACCTACACAGGCCAACTATTGGCCCAATCTAACCTAACCTGAAAAGAGTCTCTCTGGTATGGATTACACAGGCCTGGGCCATAGCCCATTAATATATCGCTGTGCTATATAATTGGGAGCAATAACAGAGCATAAGAGACTCATCAATCTGATTTTGTATTTTAATATGGAAGATAAAATTTAAAAATTTTCAATCATTTGAAATACTTCGTTGAAGTTTAAATTCTTATATTAGAATGATTCATGTTGTAAGATTAAATTTTTTATAGTATTTGTTTTGAAGGGAAGAACAAATTATAAAATCTAACCACTAAACTAATTAACTTTCAGATTAAGAATGAATGCCGAAACTAATGATTGACTGTCTATAAAGATAATAGAGAATATAGTTAATAATTATTGTATTACTGCCAAAATAAAATTTGTTCAAAATGAATTAACCGTTCTTTAATTTGCAACTAAATGGTGTGAAATTTATAACAATAAAAGAAAAGAAAAAGAGAAAGAAGTACCACAAAAACATAAATAAACTATCAATCAATCGCATATTAATAATTAAAATAAAATTTAGCAACCATAAGATTTAGCTTAGTGGTATTAGTCTTAATAATTAGGATTGGGAAGTTTTGAATTCGAATATCTAATCATAATATTTATATTAAAAAATAAAATTTAGCAACTTGTATAATTTTTCAATAATAATGAAAACTATGGCTTCTAGTTCTAGGGTACAATTCACTGTCCATATCATCTTCTTCTCTAAAAGAACAAGGTCTTTCTTCATCAATTATCCCAATTTTACCTAACCCAATACTATAACTTCTCCTCACATCCACAGACACCATTGTTGTTTGCCTTATATCTGTTCGAATGTTATGCATATTTGATGATGATGACATCATCAAACTTCTTCTCCTCGAAAGTTGTCCGACTTTTTCATTGCTGCCGCTTGTTTGTGAAGAGCTAAAATCAAAACTACTGCTAGCAATGAACACATTTTGAGACGCCGGACCGCCAAATACCAAGGTGGTGTACCCAACTTTTCCGGCGCAGTCAACCGTGCATTTGATGTACAATTCTCTTGCCTTGTTAAGGAGTCTAATGGGTGCTAATAATATTTGCATTAAATACTTGCTTGGCTTGTTTGCTTTAGTATACCCCATTTGTTGACCTAAATATATATGCGGGTAATTAAAATGCTTAGATGTTCAAGGAAATTGGAATTGGGCTGTGAAAAAGAATGGATGAATCTCATTAATTTGCTGGGTTGAGATGAAGAGTACTGAAAAAAATAATATGAGTGTGTTTATATACATAGTTGGTGATTTTGAGTTTTAAATTAGGTTTATTTTATTTCTTGGAAGGAAACAACAAAGGTGTGGTTTGAATGGGACAGCAATATATGTGGACATTTTCAAACCAAACAGATACTGAAATGTTCAACGTGTATGTATAGTATATGTTTTAGAATATTAATAGATTAAAAATTTGAATTTACAATGAAAGTATTTAAATTTTGGCCCCTCCTAAGTTCAATTTCTGTGTCCGTCACTACTTCTTGTTCCATGTCATTATTTTCGTCCTCACAATGAAAGCATATTATCCTCTATATATATATATATATGCTCATCTTTTCTTATTTCTATTATCCTATATACATATACATCTTTTTTAAAATTAATTTAATCACTGAAGTGATAAGAAATTAAAAGATGAATGTCATCGACACTTCTTCTATTGTTTATATAATTTTCATCATACATTTTTCAATAAAAAAAAAATATAAACTTCTTTTTTTATATGTATAAAATGTTAGCTTTTATTATAAAAATTAATGGTATTTTAAAAGTAAAAAGATACATATTTTTTTACATTAAAAGTATAGTAGAAATTACATGAAAAAGTATTGGTAACATCTCTTAAAATCAAAATCTTGTAATACTCTCCAAATCAAAAAAGCCAAATAGATCTAAGTCTTATTCAATTTTTATGTTAGAAAAGAACAAGTCAAATGGGTATGTACTCAGTGATCATGTGAACAAGTCTACGATGGCTCAATCAATTGGACTGAAGCTATTTTAACTAGGATTATATAGGATTAATCTTTATAAGCTTATAAATAATAATCAAAAATTTATTAAAAAAAATTGACTGAACCCAATTTAATATATAATATATATTTCAAGGCAGATGTATTAATAATTGGAAAGACAGGCAGATGTACGTACTAGTCAAAGCTACCTGGTACAAGGAGATGAAGAAAGACTGATCAGCAACCAATATTCAGCCTTCATATGGACCATGGAGAGTGGTTAAGTTGAATATATACATCCTTCATTCCTTTGTCTTTATGGCTAATACAGGAAGGTTGGATTTTTTTCTTTTTTGATAAACCAAAATGTTATTATTAAATTTAGAGAAAAAACCACCAAGAGCGACGAAAAGTCATTAAAAATATTGAAAGCAATCTTTGTCTGCTACTGAGTCTCAACATGCTTCTACTCTCCTGGACTCTATCTCCCATATCTCGGTTTTAGATATAACTGAAGATTCTATGTCGTGGTCTCTTAGCAAAACTAGCATTTAAACTGATAACTCCTATCAATCTTTTATGTGCAGTAAACACAAGCATAGTATGATTATACCTTACATTTGGTTGAATATTGTTCCGGCAAAAATTGAGTTGTTTAGTTGGTTCTATCTCCATAACAAGCTTCCTACCTGTGATTTTTTTTCTTTTTTGATACAGGCATGTGCTCCCTAGTACTTACAGTGAAACAGTTACTCATGTGTTACTGCATTGTCTTTTTGCATGGAAGGTATGATATTATTTTCTCAGATGGTGGGGTATTTCCATGGTAATGCCAGCGATTATGACAGATATCTTTTGTTATTGGAATGGCTATATTCGGGGGAAGCTCCAAAAGCGTTTTTGGTGTACACTTTTTTATGTAATTAGTTGTTACTGTGGTTACATCTCTGAATCATGATTTTTAAAATTAGACCGAACCCGTACCTGATCCAATCGGTTTAAGTAATTGGAAAATACTATCTGACTGTACTGTTAATTGTTATAAAATCATTTTCTTTTTTTTTTAATTATTTTTCTTCTTTTTTTTTTTTATAAGCAAATTTCAATTTATTAATGATTGAGAAAGAGGGGTTTCGGATTGCATGAAGGATTTGAGGTGAGTAACTATTTTTCTTCCTTCAAGAACGTACCTTACAAAGTTCTCATACCTAAAAGCTCCACAACTAACCTTCTAAATTCAAATGAGACTGCACGTTACACATTCAATAACAGGAAGGCCAGAGTTTGTGTATTTAAAGAATGTCACAGTCACATTATTGTTTATCGATCGCCATGGCCAACTCTCTCAGCAACTTCATTGTCTCTCTACTTTATCACTCCATTTTCAGTATACTCTTATGTAGATTTGCTGTTTCACAATCAATCATCAAAACTCTACCTGGGTTTGATGGAGATCTTCCTTTCTTGCTTGAAACCGGGTAAGCAAATATATATATATTGTATTATTACTCTATGAGATTTAAAAATTATACTATTTATACTATATATTTTATCTCTATTAAACTAGATAATACTTATGTTAAATTTAAGACATTTACCGTTAATCAAAAAAAATATTCTCTTTTACTCAGACGAATTAGTACAATAATTCAAACTTCATAAGGTACTAGTACAATAAATCAAATTTGCAGAGGAAAAAATTAGTATAACATATAGGTCAAATTTAGGAGAGCAAATAGTAGTTTTCTTTTTATCATTTTTCACCTCAATCTAACTCTCTTTTTATAAAAAAAATATAATAAGATGACGTATTAGTATAATATAATAAAATATAAGGGATTAATTTTATAATTTTTGAATTCCAGATAATATTGGTACAATATATCAAATTTCAGATGAGTAGTTTTCCCTTAATATATTTTTCGATACCATATGAATTGATTGATTTCACTAATGACACTTAAAATTTTTATTAATTTTTTTTATGCAGTTATATTGGTGTGGGTGAGAAGGATGAAGTGCAACTATTCTATTATTTCATTGAGTCAGAAAGAGATCCAGAAAATGATCCTCTTATATTTTGGCTCACAGGCGGTCCTGGTTGTTCTGCTCTTTCTGGTCTTCTTTTTGAAATTGGTATGAAATTTGTATTATATCATATCTTAATTTCTAAATTATATGCTTTTTTCTAGTCTTATTTATAAATTGGAACGTATTAATTATATGTTTACTTTCTTGTTAATTAGATTTCATGGAATCCACATTATAATTAATTTACATATAATCAATATAACATAAGATCTCATATTCTGCATGTCATGAATTTATTCACAGTATTTATAATGAATCGTATAAAATAATTTTACAATCTAAAATTTTCTCAGCTTTTTTTTTTATAAGCAAATTATTTTATTGAAAATATTGAAGGGTAAAACCACCGTAATCAAGGATTATGGTAATGAAAAACTTCTCCCTAGAAACTAAGCAAAGAGCTAGAGCAAAACAGAACATTGCCTCAAACAGAACATAAACCAAGCAGAGCAACAAAGAAAACATAGAACAAAAAGAAACAAAACCAGGAAAAAAAGAAACAATAACAAAAGAAGGAGCAAAAACAACTACGGTGCTACTTTCCAACGAAGATCCTGCTCGGCATCAAAAGAAACCTCAAATCCTTACCAACATAAAAAGTTTGTTCTGTTTCAGAGAAATGCTCAAATTTGAAAGCAGGCACACATGTGTAAGAAATATGTTGGCTAGAGTTGTTTATCATAGGGCATGGACCATCCTACCTATTTGAATTGCAAGGAAGAGAATTATTGAGGCCCGAATCCAAAGCCAAGGTCGACACTGGACTATCAATCCCATTAAAAGAATTATTGTCCGTTGAAGTCAAATCAAAGGCCTATACTAGGCCCACATAATCTGGCTTCTTAGGTGCACAAGGTTGTTTTCGGCCATCATCAATATCCTGTGCCGGAGTTGGCAGGCTTGTGGAGACATTTTTGGGACTTGTTATAATACCACCAGGTGATATCTCCAAAACATTAGAATTAGAGATATTATGATTATGGGTTGCGTATCTTCTAAAGAAGGAAAGGAATCTAGGCCCTGAGTTAAAATATGCTTTCCCATCTTCCTTCCGTTTGACCGAAATATTAGCAAAGGTATCTGCATCCAACAGCTCAATCTTGGAATTTGAATTTGCCGAAATTTGAGTGAAATTCTGAATTGCGTGTTTTGATGTTGAAACCATATCAGATACAAGATTTCTCATATCATCCTTATGTTGCGCCGATAAAATCTGTACTTTGGAGTTTGAATTATGGTTTCCTGCAGACGAGCAGTCCCCATCGGAATCGTGGCCGGAGTGGTTGCATTTCACGGAGGAGCGATCACCTGAAGAAGTTGAGTCACTTGCTGTGTTGTTTGGAACAAAATCTTTGAGAAATACCCTTGCAAAGTCTTCCTAGACTGTGATATCAAACTTCTTGTTTTTGTGAGCAATAATCATAGACCTGCTAGTAGTATTGATTGAGGTGGTACTGATTAAGATACGAGCAGCGTCATATCGGACACAGTTTAATGTGTCTGTATCAAGAGTAATGAAATCTCCGAAGAACTTAGCAAACCAACGAAAAAAATCATTAGACCAAAGATGGAGTGAAATCCCATGGCATCTAAGCCAAACGAATCGTCTGATAGGAACCATGCAATAATCATAACATCTAACATTAGTAAACCAATGACCCAATACCTTTTGATTCTGAAGATAAGAAGACGGATTTTCAGAGTTCTCAAAGGTTAGCAAGACCAAAGTGCCTCCCATAGGTGACACCTTAATACAATTGTGGCCAGTAGTAAATAAGAGATGTTGAATATTAAAAAGGAGATTGATGTCATGAAGGGTAGCAAGGGCAATACAGTCCAGCCATGTCTTTCAAGCTTGAGCTCCAAGATAGCGGCTATCTATGGTTGTGGATGATTTCCTGTTAACCACATCCGCATAAGAGCGTGAGCTACGGAATGAAGAGCTAAAGAAGCAGGTTCTGGCTTAGAGACCATTGAAGATTTCCTGAAAAAGCGATCTGGAGATGCATTAGATATGAAAAGTCGATTGTAAAATGAAACCGGACCAACAAGTTTTTGATTTCCAATAGAGACTGAATTAATGAAACGAAGCACTGCTGAACAATCCTTAACGCTCTCAAGTTTGATAAAGCCAAAAGTCTTTCCATTTGCTGATAATCGTGGGGGGATGTATACTTCCCAAATATCCCACCGCTTGGAGAAAAGACTCCAAAGAGATTCAGCATTCCATATAGAGGGAAAATTCTGAAGGTAAAGAACTTTGCCAGAAGATGGTGGTTTTCGAGGGACAAGATAAAGGTGGCGGTTGGGTTGATGGTGGGGTTGTGAAGGTGGTTGCTCTCTCGTCTTTTTGATCCTTTTCTCATTGTTCCTTCTCTAGGGTGACAGCTGATGCGGTTACAATGGGGTTGTTGAGAAAGCATTGGTGGTGTTTCATGAGATGGAAAAGAAGGATAGTGTCTCGTCCTTCTCGGCTTTTGTAGAGGCTTAAAGCTTAAATCGAGAGTATAGAATGACGAGCACTAATTAATGGAAAAATATTTGAACTCATCGAATTTGGCTCGAGAAAGCATACTCGAATCGATTCAATTTGATATTGACTAGAACTAAGGATATAAAAATAATTTAATAAAATAATAAAAAGAACAATCATAGTCATATTATATCATTATATATAAAAGTGGGAGTAGCGGGACGGGTAAAATTAGTGAAAAATCAATTTAATTATATTAGTTAATTAAGTTAATTTGGTCATTTTATAATTGAATTTATTAGTGAATAGTATTAATAATTCATTAATTAGAAGTTCAATTTTATTATAACTATATAACTATATTTTATATATTAAAAAATATAAATTAATAAAAGAAATATTAATGTCCAATATTTTTATTATGTTCTCGAAATACTATTAATCAAAATTAATATTATTATTTTTAATTACAAATAAGTGATAATTATAAATAAAATTATAATATTTAATATGATTTTTAATTCAATGTCCAACACTTTTTTAAATTCTCGTGAATACTATTATTTAAAATTTATATTATTATTTTCAATTTATGAATTATAAATAAAACTCTAATATTTAATCCGATTTTTAATTTAATGTCCAAAAAATTGACATTAAAGAATAAACACTTGATATATTTAGAGTTATATAATATATATATATATATATATAATTTTATTGTTATTATATATAATAAATATTTGATCATTTATACTTCGACTATTGTTAGTCTCTCCTCCTTATATCTTATTATAGCTCTGCCCCTCTTTATGTCTATAATTAAGTAGGAGAAAGATCAAATGAGAAGTTTTGCAAGATTATAATAAAAAAATATTGGGAATATAATTCAATAATTAATTTTTTTAATCATATGCATAATAAACTAAGTTTTTAAAATTTACATGCATAGTAAAATATAATTTTTTTTTATATAAAATATAAAAATCAAATATAATTAACAAATATTAATATTTAAATTAAATGTGACTTAATTATATAATGTCACAGACCCAGTCAAGAATGTCAAAAGGACTCCTTATGTACATTCTCCTGGACTTGATGCTCAAGCACGACCTCGAGAAATCTCATTTGGAAAATCTGTACTAAATTGGCAAACAGATAATGTTTTGGCACATAATTCTACTTTACGAAGACTTGAGACAAAGGTAGATAGAGTTTCAATCAAAGTTAATCTTGTTGAGTCTTCTATGATGAACAGTTCAACCTCCAATAAAAGTTCATGCTCAAACTTCAAAAACAAATCATAACTTTTCATAATAAACTGATGTTTATGATCAGGAATCAAATTTCCGGTCCAACATTTCAACAAAAACATAAAGAAATAACCAAATTAAAGCAGCAATTGTCTCAGGTTGAAAAAGACTTGCAAGTCAAAACCCCGTTCAATCCTTTTGCTTTTACCAGTGTTTACCCTTACCAGAAACTACCGTTTCCTTTACTCAATAAATCCTACTATTGATCTTATCCTTCTCCAGCATGAAAATTTTCAAAAGATGCTTCATACTCAGCTTCGCAAATCTAAAATTCCAAAGAAAAAGCAGACCATTTCTGCTCCTCCAAAAACTACTCAAGCAACAACTTCAACCTCCCCACCTGTTCACAGACCTGATAAAGAACCTGAATTAAATCCTCCAAGTCATTTTTCTTAGGATTCTCAAGATCCTTTTCAGTATTTGGTTCAAGATCCTTTTGGAGAAGCATTAGATACCCAAACCAACATCGATAATTCTACCTTAGATGATATACAAACAAATTCAAGTCATGAGTCTGATATAGATTCATCTTCATTACCCTCATCTGAAACCATTTCTTCCTCTGCCAGTATAGTTGAGTCTATTACTATAGCTCCCTCTATAAAACTGGCAGAACCACCTTATCAGACTAATCCAGCCTCTTTTGGATTTTCAATGGCAGCAGACCCTACAGAAGCTTATTTTACAGAGCTTTCTGATGAAGAAGCAGGAGATTATACAGCAATAAGTCCTACAGTTTCTACTTCTCAGGAAAACAAATCTAAGTCTGTAAATGGTCCATAGTTCTCCATGGATGATGTTCCTCATCAGTAGAGGCGTAATCGCCTACTGGAAATGTTAGCATGGTTAGAAACCAAACAATAGGCTGAAGTTCCTATTAAGGAGATTCTTCAAAAATTTACCACCAGATTTCTAGAAAGCTTGAAAGAATGGTGGTTAAGACTTCTTGAGTACAATAAGATACAATTTTACCAAATTCCTTCTCTAGTCAATGCTTTATAGTAAGTTGAGAATGAATTTATTGGCAGTTCCACTGATCTTCTGGAAACAGTTTGAATGGAATTTGACCAACTCAGGTGTTGCTCTTTAAAAAGAAAAGATATATATACTCATTACCAACGAGTTTGCTCTAGGTACTATCGACTTGGCGCAGGAGATGTTAATTTGAAACAACAATTTATCTCCTCTATACTTGAAGAATTAAGAGATGCAACTCTACGGTATTTTCGCAAACAAAAAGTTGCTCTAAAAGATCTAACTCTAGCTTAGATCTATCAGAAAATGCTTATAGTTTTAGAAGAATTATGTGCAGCTAGAAAATAGATAAAAGAAGCTCTTCATTGGACCAATAAGAAAGGTATAGATTTCTTATAAAAAAAAACCAAATCTTCAAATCAAGTGTGCTAATACAAAAGACTGCAATTGTAAGTACTGCAAGAAAAAGATACATTTCAAATTTTATATATGATTCTTAATAGTGGACAAATTAGGAATCATCATTTGAGTTATAATATGCGTTCAATATCTAATAATCACGTGCAGAGCAAGCTAATGAAAAATCATAATCATCATATCAGCATACTATATATAAAAGTGAGAATAGGGAAATATGCAAATTTAAAAAGAAAGAAAAATTAATTTAATAAAAAAATATTATAAAAGCATAGTAAAAAAAATAACGATAACATATTGTCATTCAAAGTACAACAATAATAGTTTTTACTGAAATATTGCATTTATATCATATGCATCGCACGTAGATGATTAATAATATGGGGACAAAAAAAATGACTGTAAAGTACTTACTACCTCTATTTTATATATGACTCTTAATAATAGACAAATTAGTAATTTGGAGATAAACAAAATGATCGTAAAATATTTATTACATCTATTTTATATGACTTTTAATAATGGACAAATTAGTAATGTTTATATGAATTATAATGTGAGTCAAATATCTAATAATTACGTGCAATACAGTCAATCTAATTGTATTAGTTAATAGGTTTAATTTTGTCATTTAATAATTTAATTTATCAATGAATAGTGTTAATAATTTATTAATTAGAAGTTCAATTCTATTAAAACTAGATAACTATATTTTATATATAAAAAACATATAATTAATATTAAAAAGAAATAAAAAAATATTAGAAATGTACAGTAAAAAAAATATAATAGAAAAAATAATTTGTATATAGTATAACGTGGCGTGTTTTTTTTTTCTGTATATAGTATAATATAATAGTCAAATATAGTTAACAACTATTGGTATTTAAACTATATGTGACTTAATTATATAATAATTAAAAGTAACTAAAATTAATTTACCGGAAAATATTATTATTAATATTTATTTAATAATAATTAATCAAATTATTAAAAATTATGTGCATCGCATGTGGTTGATTGAGAATAGTGGGGACAGACAAAATAATTGTAAAATACTTACTGCAACTATATTATATATGACTTTTAATAATGGATAAATTAGTAATTTGATGGAATTTGAGATAAATATGCACTTATATAATTCACTATAAATAAAATATCATAATATGACAATACAAATTAATAAAAAAAATTATATATAAACTAAATGATAATTAATGACAAATCTGATATCTAATAATCACGTGTAAGTACACCAACTTGATTATATTAGTTAATTAAATTAATTTTGTCATTTAATAATTTAATTTATTAGTGAATAGTATTGAAAATTCATTAATCAAATGATTTTATTATTTATTAAATCAATTAATTTAAATATTAACAAATAATTAAATAACTTAATAAGTAATAAAAATGTGTTATAAGTAATGAATATGCAATGAATAATCAAGTTTCAAATGATAAACAATCATATTCAAGACGATGAATAATCAAATTCAAAACGATGTACAATTAAAATATAAATATTAAATCTATAAGTGATGAACATGCAATAAATAATCAAGTTTAAAATGATGAATAATAAAATTCATAACGATGAACAATTAAATTCAAAATGATAAACAATCAAATTTTAATAAAAAAATTTATAAATTCATCACCATAATTTATTATTACAAAAACAGTCAAATGCTTATTACCTTTATTTTATGTATAACTCTTAATAATAGATAAACTAGCAATTTGATAAAATTTGAGATAAAAAAACTTATATAATTCACTATAAATAAAATATAATAATAAAATAAAATAAATTAATAAAAAAATAAAAAATTATATAAAAATTAAATAATAATTAATAACGAACAGATGGTTAATGAAAAATTAGTAAACTGAAAAAGGAAAGTGGCAAGTAACTGAACTCTTTTATACCTATAGTAATACATAATTTTTTCCTTCATATTTAATATTTGACTCCCGCTTGGCAAAATTTATCATTTGACCTTATACTCTTTGATTTTTATAGACTAGAACATCTATGTTTTTATTTTGATGATTTGAATCTCTATATTATTATTTTATTAACAACTGAATTTTTTAATAGATTAAAAAATTAATTTAATTTAGAAAATGAGTCGAATCGCATGGTACCAATATTCAACTTTTCAAAATAAATTGATTATATATATCTGTCCTTTATTTTAAAATATCCATAATTAATTAGTTTTATATGTACACATCATTCAATTAAGGATAAACAATTGTCTTCCTTTAATTTTTAAAAATATATATAATAGTATATAAATTTATACAATTTTTAATATTTGTACATCTAAAAATCTAAATTTATCCCCCAATTTAGGGATCATCTCTAAACAAAAATAGCCTTACCCCCAAATTCTGAACCTTAGATCCGCCACTGGCTACGGGTTGTTCAAAGTCGCACGTTAATGTAACCAAAAAAATAAAAAGGGAAAAAGGTTGAGCACGTGATCATAAAATCAATTGAAGAAGACGGAAGTCTTGGGCAGTATTAGTTTGAGGCTAACTTATTCAAGGATTAGTTTATTATTTTTTTTGATTGATGTTATCATTATGGATTTAACTAAGAAAATTCGGGTGGAAGCCAAAATCAATTTAAAAGAAAAGCAATTACATATTTAGAGATTTAATATAATAAAATTGAAAATATGAGCTCAATAAAATAAATTAAAGACCAAATTTAAAATATATTACATATATTATATGATTCATTACATGTAAACTATATGAATTTTGTACTACATTTGGGTGATAGGTCCGCTAAAATTCAATTATTTGGAATCCAAAGGCAACAAACCAGTCATTGAATCGAATCCATATTCATGGACAAAGGTGAGAGATCTTTATATCTCCATAGCTATCATACCTTTAACATTAAGTTTGTATATATCATATTAAAATGAGACACTTTATAATTTGATAATTATTCAGTTTAAATTGTTAAAAATCTGCAGGTTGCTAACATATTATTTGTGGATACTCCTGTTGGTACTGGATTTTCTTATGCAACTACTTCTCAAGGTTACAATGTTAGCGATACAATAACAGCTTCAGAACTTCATGAATTTCTCATAAAGGTTAGAATTTTTGCCCAATTGACAATATATCAATTAAAATTTGATTTATGTATAATTAAAGGGTTTTGATTCAGGAACACAAATTATGTCTAACTTAATTGGAAGTCTTAGAAACTTTGAATGGGAGTAGATTGATTGTTTTCAGATTGCCAAACTTAGAGACACTTGTGAAGAAATGCGTTGCCCATGTTATAATGCAACGACTTTTGTAATTTTATTGTTCTAACAAGTAACAACAGCATCGCGGAATGCAAATAAAGTGTTTTTGCATTAGCTAGTGATGCTTTGAAACTGTATATTTTGGATTAAAGGGATTCCTTTATGTTTTTGTTGATGAATTTTGAACTCAAACTTTGAAATAGAGAAATGTTGCAGATATTGTGGAACATCTCACGTCGCAGATAGCTGTAACTATAAACTATTACTTATAATCATCGGATAAATTTCCTCCCTTAAACTAACTTTTTTTTTCCTAAAGGTATAAAATTCATTTATCTACCAAATTTCTAGATATTTTACTTATTGATTATCCAAGTTTACATGGTATTAGAGTGAGGCTATGTTGGAGCAGGTGCAATTGGTCTGCTAGTCAAGCAATATGCTATCTTTACACCCTATTGTATAGTACTCAAACTATAAACTTGGGCATGAGAGGGGGATGTTGGATATCCCACATCAGTTCTAATATAACTATAAATTATTACTTAGAATCATTTGATTAAACCTATCATATTGAATTAACTTTTGTAAAGAGTTATGCATAAGACTTGTTTACCTAACTAATTTTCTACATGTTTTACTTACCTAATTATCGAGGTTTATAAATATTTATTATCAGAATGTATTTTTTTAGGGACTTTTTGACGAAATATTCTGTTTATTTTAATGCACATAAGTGAAGTTAAAAATTAGTAAACATTAAATTTGAGTTTGTCAAACAGTGGCTGGTGGATCACCCCAAGTTTCTGGCAAATTCCCTCTATGTTTCTGGAGACTCTTATTCAGGTGTAATTGTTCCAATTGTTGTTCAGGAAATTTTAAATGGTAATCTATCTCCATTTTTTTTTATTTTATAATCAATTTCTAAATTTTTACTCGGTGATTAATCAAGAAGAAAATTCAATTTCATTTGTTATTTATATATATGTACGAATTGTGTGTGAAAGATGATTATTTATTGCAGGAAACGAAATGGGTATTCAGCCACTACCGAATCTCAAAGTATGTGATCAGACATCAGAAAATAATTATAATTTTGGTTTTAAATATATAGAATTATTTATATGGATTTTTTGTAGATTAGGTGATGAGATGACTGATAATGTTGATCATATTGAAATCAGGGATATTCGCTTGGCAATCCACTCACAGATTACAAAATTGATCTTAATTCAGTAGTGGAATTCGTCTACCAACATGCTCTTTTATCAAAGGGAATCTATGAGGTGAATTCTTTGTTCTAATTGTTGGATCTCATGTGTGTATAATATGCACATGGCTGAAATTTTTCAAAATTTAATATTTTAGGTTAATTTTCAGTTTTAATCAAATTTTATAATTTTATCACAATGTGCTTAAGATTTTAAGCCAATTTATATATATAAAAAAAAAAGGCTAAATATCTTTTAAAAAAAAAAAAAAAAACTTATGGTTGCTTTTGGTACACCAAAAAATGGATGAATTACATTAATGCTACTGTAACTATATAAATTGTAACAATTCAGTAGCTCAAAAATTATTTATAGTATAAAATTACTTCAATTTTTATTTTATAACTAAAATAATATTTGAAATACTGAATTATTACAATTTATATAGTTGGAATGCTATCGATGTAATTCATCCACCAAAAAATGGAATACCATTTCTAAATTGATGTCTTGGGATTCCAATATTTTTTTTAGTATGTTTATGTAATAGAAAATCAAGAAAGAAAATTGTGAATAAATTTATAAAAATGAGAATCCGAATCATATTCTCAAATATTTTAGCTAAATATAAATTGCTAAATTCAAATTTAAAATGAAAATTTTATATCTATTTCAAGAAGAGATATACCAAACTGATACCCTAAATATATTTTTAATTCTAACCAATTTTTTCATGTCAAATATTTTTTGTATAGTCCTTCGTGATAAATTGCAAGGGTGAGTATTTATATCCGGATCCCAACAATGCTTCATGCATGGAAGCTATTAATTCCATTGATGAGGTGAGTTTAAAATGCTAAATTACCACTAATTGCTTGCAACTGCACATTTAATTCTTTTAATTAATCCAATTGATTTTTAATTAATTATTTATTTTTTGGAGCTGTAGTGCATTGGAAAAATATATCCGGGACATATATTGGTACCTTATTGTTCAAGGCTATCTCCAAAACCAATTACATCAAAATGGAAACCAATAGCTTTTTCAGACTCTTTCATTGATATTCAGCTTTCAACTCTTCATGTTCCAGAATTATGGTGTCTGGTAATTTCCCTTTTCATCTCATTCTATTTTCACTCCATTAATATTAGAGAGAATTTCTCATTGAAAGTTTTTTTTTTTAAAAAAAAAAGGAAGAATGACTTACAATTGTAGTATAACTTAATTTTAAATTGGTTTAAGACATTTTAAAACAGTAGTAAATTCATAATTATCAAATCCAACTATCTAAATTCATTCATCAATTATAATATAATAATTGTCTAAGCTCATTGATTCTAATAAATGATTTTGATTTTTTTATATAATTATCAGGAATACCACTATGTGTATGCTTTTAGTTGGGCTAACGATAGAATTGTCCAAGAAGCTTTACGAGTTCGTGAGGTACGGTTTGAATTATTTATATATATATATATAATGATAATTCTCTAACCTTAATTTTATACCTTTCTATTTAAACACTAATCTAAATTTTATTGCAATTAAATTTGTAACATTAACAAGAAGTTTATTTACATATTAAACTAAAAAATTATGTGATTAAAATTTAATTTGACATTGTTTATTGAGAAATTAATGTTAATTTCCTCCTTTATATATTTATTATAATATATTCTGTTATATATATGGTTAGGGAACAAAAAAGCAATGGATGAGATGTAATTTCACTTTGGCCGACTCGTACAATTACAATGTTTTTAGTGTTGTTGATTATCACAGAAACTTCACCAACACTGGCCTCCAAGCTCTCATTTATAGGTA
>CATIWF010146737.1:0-32412 GCA_949630135.1 Balakata baccata | reverse complement strand
TTCATATTTAAGAAAAAGTGTGCTTTAATTGAAATTTAAATAATTATTAAATGAAAATGATATAATGATTTTAAAATTAATTTTTATTTTTAAATATTAATAAATAAAAATAAATAGTTATTAGATGAATATGTTAAAAAGGAAAAAACTAGGGTTCATTTTGTAAATTAGTTAAATTGAATCAAAATAATATAAAATAATATATAAATAAGAATAAATATATAATATTATTTTTTGTGTAAAAAATAATGGTATGGATTTGAGATAAATTTACTGTAGTTGCACCATTTTGATATAAAATTTATACCATTTTAGTGTTATGGGTTGGAGATAACCTAAGTTAGAAGATAAAAAGTCAAAAGTTTAAGTTAGTGGATATACACCTATTTTAGAAATAAAATGATTAAGAAAGGCATAAAAATATGATTTCAGGCCAAAAATGAATCTCCCGTTGTTTAATGAAAATGAAAAAAAATATATATATATATAAAAATAAATTTTAAATATAAATTTATATATTATTATATATATTTTAAAAAAAATAATTATCAACTTATATAGATCCGCTAGTAACTAGGATGCTATTTTGATGGAATCGATTTCTCTGTTGCCAGCTGAATAATATATAAATAGAGAAAGTTGACTTGTAATGACTTGTCTAATAAATTCTATAAGTTGGAAGTTTGCATAAAAATGAAAAATGAAAAAGAAAAGAAAAGGAACTCTATGCTGCACGTTACACTGGAGAATAATTTCCTTTTCATAAAAAAGGTGGTCTCATTACTTGTAGAAATAAAAGAAAAAAAAAAAAAAAAGATTCTCAAAAACTTATGGACTTAAATCTCTCCAACTAAAGCCAAGTATCCGATGCTACAGACACGTGTATGTCCCATCACCCACAGCATTTCTCTCTCTCTATATATAAGAAAAGGCTTACTACAAGATAAAGTCTTTTATTTTTTAATTAATAAAGGTCGTAAATATTTGTGTTAATGATATATATATATATATCAAACATTAGAATTTGAAATATATACTAATGAAATTCTTTAGCTAAAAGGAAACAAACATTAATCAAGAATAAATTAATACTGATGATGCATGAGGAATTTTTTTTAGAAGCATTTTAAGTTTTGCTTTTTTATTTTAAATATTCAATAATTTGAATTCACATCGAATATACCTATTAAGGGAATAAAGCACTCACTCTTATAAATTTTGAAAATATTTTATATCAGAACCGGAATTAGAATTCCATCTATCTAATTTATATGAACCTTTACCATTTCATTTGATCTCTTGAGGGTTTAAGTTTCACTTATAATATTTCATTTATATGCAATTAATTTTAATTATTTTAGCATTTTAAGTTTAATCAATTTTTCAAATTAAAAATTGAAAAATCTTAAATGAATATATAAGCAATTAAGCATGCCAAATATAAGCAAATTTATAAACGGAATTCTTTTAAATAAAATTTTCATAACAAGTTAATATGTAGGATTAATAAATTTCATCTATCATAAACTTAAACTCCCATCTTTTACACTAGTTACATTTTAATTTAATGTGCTCCAACTTATTTTGTATCATTTTATTTACAGGTACATATTAAAATATTAGTACTTTAATATAAATTAAACAACACAAATAAATAGACTAATAAAATATAAATAATTTAATACATATTAACTAAAAATCGGTATAAAATCAAGTAGAACAAGTAACATTTATTTTAATTTATACATATTAGAGAGACTTGGTTAAAATTTGAATTAAATAGTTAAAATATTCGTATATAGATTCCTAAAAAAGAATTTAAGGGAAGCAAAAATGGTTATGAACTTGATTGATGTTAATCAATAGAAGTTGGACAAGTGTCAACTACGATGTGTTTGAGATTACTATAAGTATATTAAAGCTAACTTTTTAAATTTTTTTTATTTAATTAACTAATTTTTTTAATTTTTTATAAATTATTATTTTTTAAATATATTTCTAAAAAAAATATATTCACCTGATTCTAATTAAATTAAAAATAATTTTAAAAATTTTAAAAAATAAAAAATATAATATTTTTTTGAAAAGTGATTTTTATAAACACATTGATCTTAAAAATTCCTAATTTATAATTTTATTCATCAACTAAGTTAATATAATATTTTATTGCCGCCTCGTGAAACAAGAAATTTCATTGTCACAATTTGTTAAAAAAAAAAAAAAGTATTAATGAAGGAATTTTATTTATGCTTTTTTTAATTATTTTTTTTCCAAATAAATATAAATAAAATATTTAACGCGGTTTGTGGGGTCAAAAGGTACACCAAATACCGCGTATCTTCTTAAATGCTAAAGAAACATTTTCAACCATTATAACTAAAAATCTCAGCTACTTCCCTTTGTCGTCTTCTACTTCTTCTTCTTCTTCTTCTTCTTCTAAATTGAAAAAAAAATGGTGATAGCCATATTACTATTAGTATTCTTGTTCTTTGCTGGCTTTCTTTACTTCTTTTCACCTTCCAAGAATCTCTATGCATGGATTCATCAATCATTTTTCGTCAAGAATTCTGCAAAAGTCAGTCCAAATCCACCAGAAGAATTGATCTGTTGTCGACAAAACAAGAAGGATGAGTTCAAGAGCGTGTTTGCTACCTTCGACAAGAATGGAGATGGCTTTATAACCAAGCAAGAGTTGAAAGAATCCCTCAAGAACATAAGAATCTTCTTGACGGAGAAAGAAGTTGAAGAAATGGTAGCGAAAGTAGACTCTAATGGAGATGGACTGATAGATTTTGAAGAGTTCTGCTTCTTGTGTGATTCTATGGCGGGTAATGGTCAAGATTGCAGAGAAAGAAAAGGGGATGATGAAGGAGATTTGAAAGAAGCTTTTGATATATTTGATAGGGATAAAGATGGGTTAATATCAGTTGAAGAATTAGGGTTAGTGTTATCATCTTTGGGATTAAAAGAAGGAAAAAGAGTTGAAGATTGTAAAGAAATGATTAGAAAGGTTGATATGGACGGTGATGGAATGGTTAATTTCGATGAATTTAAGAAGATGATGAGAAGTGGAACTTCCACAAATCTTATACCTGCACTCTTCTAATTGATTCCTGGTACTACTAACTTCTTTCTTTTTTTCTTTTGGTACAAAAAGTTAGGGGCATTCAAATTCAAAATCCCATAATCCTAATCACTACACCCGTACCAGTAAGTTAAAGCAGAAATTTGAAAAACAATCAATTATATATATATAAGAGTTCAAATATCATAGGCAAGAGGATTAATGTTAATTGATGTTTTGAGTATGTTATAAACTTAGTTATTAGGAACTTTATTATATAAATATATTAGCAAAGTTTGATTTGTATGTGTAATATTATTAGTGATTTTGCTGTAAAATTTGTATATATAATTTGGTGATATTTATTTTCCTTTTTTGTTCTTTCATTAGTGTGAGTGTTTTGATTCAGTGTGAATGTTTTCGTGAGGGCAACGGAGTCGTCAAAGGCCCAAGAACACTGTTGTTTACCAACTAGCTACCATTTAATTTGTTTAAATTTGGATATCAAGCCTAACAACAGTACAAATTAAATGAGACAAGAATTCTAGGTTATGAAGATTTCCTTCCTCTTCTTTCTTCAACATTTGATTTTAATTATTAGAATTTTAACTTTGAATTTAATTATCTAATGTTGATCGATGATTCAAACGGAAAAATTGTCGTGCATCCAAAAATTATATATATATATATATATATATATATATATATATATATTCCTAAATAATCATTCAACCATTTATCACTAAAAAAATAATATGGTTCATTTCATTTTTTAGCGGATAAAGTAGGAAGTTTATATAAATTAATAGGGTCAAGTAACCCCACTCATTTCAACATAAATCTGCCTTCTGTGTGGAAGCTGTAATAAAGAACATTTATATCTTATAATTAGGGTCGAACATATGTGAAAAATCATTAAGAAAATAAAACTAGTTAGATATATATCTTCATGTATTCTTATATTACAAGATTAATAATTTTTTTTTTTTTTTAGTTTTAGCTTTAAATAGGTAAAATGCTAAGTTTTAGAAATATTTTATAATCAGAATTCGAACTCAAAATTTCAAGTTAATAGAAAAAAGAATTCTATTATCTCATTTCATCTTTTAAGATATTAATAACTTTAATTATTGTATCTAAAAGTGAGATTAAATAGTAAATGTCTCATTTCTTTGTAAAGAAGTTTTGTTTTTGAGTCACACACTTTTAAAACATAAAAGTGGGTGATTTATGTTTTTAATGGGTTTATCTGTGTAAATTCATATTACTAAACGATTGAAAACCAAAAACTAACTTTCCAATTTATTCCTGAAAATTAAATCAAAGAAAAGGATTAACTAAATCCTGATAATGAACAACTGAACACTTACATTATATGCGAGTGGATGTGGAATACTCAACAAAAGAAATAATATTAAGTCGAAAAAATTCAAAAAAAAAAATGTATTTTGATGGAGAGAAGGAAATTTTAGTATCCACAGAAAAGTGATGGAAGGCAGTCCCATGTTGAGTGGGACAAATGAAAATTAGGAGCATTTGATCGGTTCGATTTTAAACGGAATGGAATTTATAAAAATCAGATCGAGTCGAACCGAATTCATTAAAGCTTTGAATGCGTGTAAAGAAAACTACATGTTCCACGTGTTCATTATTCTATTTGCTAGGTACTCATTTCAGCCGCAGGCTTTAACAATTCTGGATCCCACTCTTATTTCTGTCTTATTTCCACCATTTTTTTTTTCTGCTTCAGCAGAGAAATCTCTGCCAGCCAAACTAATAGGTACTTAGAATTGCTCTTGAAATTTTTTTATTTAATTCATGAATTTTTTCTAATTTTTGTAAAAATTGTTTTTTCTAGAAATATATATATATATTTATATATTTACTCTTTCTTTTGAAAAATAGCACTTTAAAAAAATTTAAAATATTTTTAACACAATACCAAACATAGTGATATATGTATATTCCTAATTATAGAAAATTTAAAAAAAATGACAAAAAAATTATAGAATTGCGATATAATTTTTCAGTTATTTTTGTATTATGAAATTGATTCTCAATGAAAAATCATTATTAAATTTGTTTTAAATCTTCTTAAATAATAACCTTCCCTCTCCAGGAACTCTGGATTCCTTGAACCATTAAGCCTCTTTCCCTTTCAATTTTTTGAATTTGTTTCACTGAATATTTATTATTTAGTTTAATTTTGTTCGATTCTTTTAATTCTTTTATTGAATAATTAATTTTAATTGTATTTTATTGAATCCTTGAAATTTTATTTATTCTCTTATTGAGTTTTTTTTTTCAACAAAATCGTTAGCGTAATTTTAAATTTAATTGAAGAGTTGTATAAAGTGTAATTGAATAATGAATTTTTTATAAAACGAATCCGAAAATAATAAAGGTCGAAAACATAAATTCAAAAAATTCGATTAGAGAACACGAATCTTCATTTGAACAGTTTAAACTTCTTGGTGAAGATCGGAGATAAAAAGAAAAAGTGGAATATAGATTAATAACCTACAAAATCTGGCCCGCCCGCTCCTCCACTGTCAAGATGATGGAAATTGAGCTTGGAGGTGGATAGATCTGTGTTTCTGATCAATTTTACTGTGTCTAAGCAATATCCTAACTGTTTGATTGTGTTTGATTTATGAAGAAATGAGATCAATGAATTAATTTCATCTATGGTCATTCAACTTTACTCTTATTACAGTAAAATTATAACATTTTTTTATTTCAAAAAAATCACTCAACTATATTTTCACTAAAGTCACTTCCAGCTAATTTTCCGATTTAGATAACTGGATGACTGACATGGCAGCTGCCATGTTATTGGAAGTCTAACGTAACAATTAATGTATTACCGGAAGTCTTATGTGAAAGTTGACGGATCATCGGGAATCTGATGTGACAGCTATCATGTCACTGAAAATTGGACTTGAGTGATTTTAGTGGAACGAAAACATAATTTAGTTATTTTTTTAGGACAAAAAAAGTTATATAATCTTACTGTGATAAAAATAAAATTTAGTAACTATAGGGAAAGTGAGAGAACTTTTTATGAAATTTAGTTTGCACACGTGGAATTTACAGGTAAATTGTTGACATAAAAATCCATGTTAGAATTCTATTAAATAGTTTAACCGACATATATCACATAAAATTTTAAGCTATAAAATTAAAATTTGAAGAGTTTTCTATTACAAATAATAATTTTATATATTGTATTGTTATGAATAAAATAGTTAGATCTGTATAATTCACCAAAGATTTGGAAATAAATTTGTTTCAATGCTTGGTGGCTTTTGCAAGTGAGAGGGAATTAAGGTAGTTTTGAAGAAATTCGTATGAAGAATCTGAAGAAGCTGAGACTGGAACTACCTAGAGAGTTAACAGAGAAATCGCAAGTGACGGCGTAGGTTGTGATGCTAAGAAGGAAACGAGTTTTATAATTACACTAGCATATTATGCCCATATCACATCGGTTATTCTTGTGAGATATATTTTGTTAGTTTTTTACTGAGCGAGAAATAAAATTTAAACAAAAAATTAAAATAATATTTAATGGGAGAAATTAATAGATATGTAATTAATAAAAATTAGTTAATTTGGTGTTAGAATTGAGAAAAGAAAATTATTTCATATATTAGATTGAAAATGACAAAATTTTAATAAGTTAATTAATAAATATGATTTATATTAATTTTCGACATGAAAAGTTATACATGTCTAATTTATTTAAAATTAATTTTGAAATCTGATTAATTTTTTTAATATAATTTAAAAAACTAATTTCAATTAGGTAGGAATATTATAATTTTGGTTTTAATCAAAAATTTTATACGAATTATACATGAAAATTAGTTTAAATTTTAGATATGAAGAAAAAAATTCGAAAAATAAAATTTAATTGATACGAAGAAGAAAAATTTAAATAACAAAATTTAATCAAAATTAAAAAATCTTTAATAAATTTTTTTTTACAAATTAGACATGAAAATTAGTTTAAATTTTTGATGTTTTTGAGATAAGGAAGAAAAATTTTAATTGATATGAGGAAAAAAATTGAAGAACAAAATTTAATCAAAGTTTAAAAAAATAAATATTTTTTTTTTTTGCATGATGATAAGGACAAAAAGATTACTAAAAATGTAGATTGTATGATTATAAGAATAAAAATGTTACTAAGTGTGTAGAGCGGAAAATGGCAATATGCATACTAAAAGCAATAATGGACTTCTTAGATTTATAGATCCACCAACCTCTTCTTCTTTTTTTTACTCTGCCCAATACAAAACTTTGTTATGCTTCAGAGCAGAACAAAGTTTTATGGAAGAAAGTTAAAAAAAAAAGCCGTGGTTGAGAAAACGGCGCATTCTGCACTTAGCAAAACAGCTCCATTTTGCTCTTTGGCAATTGAAAAAGAAATAAAGCGGGAGCAAAATTGGAAAGTCACTGTACCGGCTACAATAACTCTGGATTGCCTTTTATTATATAAATAAGAAAAAATTATAATTTACCCTCTAAAATTTAATATATTACCCTAATACCCTTAAAGTTTAAAAATTATATGATTTTTTTCTTCTAATTTAATTTCATTAAACTAACTTATAAAAATACTAGTATAATATGTTAAATTTCAATAGGTAAATAGTAATTTTTTCTGACATTTCACAACAATCTAACATCTTTTGAACGAAAGAAAATGATAAAACAAATAGAGCAAATTATATAATTTTTAAACATCAAAAGTACTATAATATAATATGTTCGCAACCTTGCACAATCGTGCCACTGCTGCTTGATTGTAATCTGACGCTTAACTCCCCATGTCTCATTTCTAACCTTTACGGACTTCAATTGGACACTAAACAGCCTCGAAATTGCTCGCTTTTCAAGACAAAATAATGTTCACTATATCCCAAGATGCATGAATAATAAAAATACATAATATATAAGCTAACTTTGATTCTGAATCTCAGAAAACCAACACGTTAAGCAATGTATATGAAATGCATGTACAAACTCCAACAGTCGTATAAGAGTCTCCCAGTGATTGTCATGGACAATTTTGATTGAAGAATTAATATGATTAATTGAAAATGGTATTTTGAAGCATTTCATTTCTCTTACCTATGTTCCCATTTCTCTGGCATTTGTCACATTGCAAGGAAAAAGAATGAGCATCTTTAAATAGGATAGGCCAGAAAAAGCCCGCCCGCTTGAAGAACTTGGTGGGCTATTTTCTTCCTATAATATAATATGTCAAATCTCGATAAGTTTCCTAATTATAACTATCACAACAATAAAAATAATGATAATAAAATTGCTTAGGGACACATTTTCACAAAATGATACAAAAGAAGTTAAAATTATGGCAGTTAATGGCGGTTTCTGTTGAAAGTGGATGCTATCACCTACAAGGAGCAAGCAGACCATAAATGCAAGCTTGTATTACCGAACATTGCAGGAATGTATCCAATATAGCGAAGAATGTTCAATTGGGATTGAAGAGAGGGATGCATCGATGATATGCAAAGGGATGTTTAGTGAATTTAATTAGCTGGAAACTGACAGTGACAGCAAACAGTTTATATCCATAGAAATCAATATGAATCATTAACACATCCCTGCATATAAAACCTAATAAATATTCTTTTTTTTTTTTTTATCATAAAAACACAATTCAAACTAAAAACATACAACAAATAGACAGCGTATCAGAAAGAGCGTCAATTGGTATTCTAGCATCTGTCAACGGTTCATAGAGGGAGAATAAAAAGACAAGTGGCCAAGGACTAAATGAAAGAATTCCATCCCGCGCGAGGCTAGAAGACATCAGGGTTGAAACGACCTGGAATTGAGCTGCTTTGCTGAGCCTGTTTCAGGTGCATCGTTAATGCATAGTTGCTCACCTGGTAGATCATATTCCATCAAAAAAGGACATCGCATCAGAGTCAACAAAATTAAATGGTCATAAACTATGGCAAAACTAGTCTGCTGTTGAAAAAGAAAAAGGAAAAACCAAGTAAACTTCAGTCCAAATCTTAGATTATTCAAAGTATCACAAGTTAATAAGTTTCACCTCCAAGGCTCTCAACTGATCTTGATATTGAGACACCAATTGCTTCAGATGTTGCAACTCCTGGCCCCTATCATCGAATTCTTTCTGACGCTCATGCTGAATAGCCACAGCTCGCTTAAGAATTGCATTTTCCTGAATAAGTGATTGAACTTGTTCCTTCAACATGATATTTTCCTAAGGAGTAGCAAACAAGAAGAATATCAGATAACTCAGAAGGAAGAAGCGTATTTCATCTTTAGCACCACCACTTCTTGTACTCCACCTACCCATCAACAGATACCTACGCAAAACAAAACAAAGGAAAAGAACGACGATAGCAGTGACTAAACAACCTGTTGAAAACTTTTAGCTGCTTCTGCTCCAGCACGTGCACAAATGGACTTCTCCAAAACTTCCAGTGCCCTTGAAGCACGTGCTCTAGCATCATCCATGTTGGAGGAACTCATCATTTCCCTAACAAATAACTCTACCCACTCCGCACCATCCATTTGGAGTGGTGGTGTAGGATCATCTGTCAGTGGAGGTTCTGCATTACTTACTGCTACACCTGAAACAAAACATTATTCTGCCAATTTAAGAGCTGTATGATCTGTTACATATATAGTGCATTTTCCCCAAATTTCTTCTGGAACTGATACTGGAACCCTCATGATCACACATTTCATCTGACTGAGCAAATGAAGTGAATGACAGACAAGCAAGCAACAAATATTTCACAATAATATAATACAATTCAAAAACTTGAAATTGATATCTTTTTATAAAAATAATGATTAGCCATTTGTATAGCAGTGCAATATAAGGTTAATCATCCTATATATGTAGAGGATCTACCTATCCATTATATTCACTCTTACAAGACAATTTCCGTCAACAGAGATGGAAACCTTGTAATATTATCACAAACCTATTGGATTGAGAATTGAATCCACGCTCTGATAAATTCCAACATATGGATTCTTTCCCCTAATAAATTCACACCTTAAATGCTTTATTTGTTCTTCTTCAACTCTCTCTCTCATGTCTGTATAAGAAAAATTTTAGCAAAAAAAGTAATCTAAATCCTGCAGCACCTGAGGCATTGTATAAGGTGCATGAGTGCTGTTATATGTTTACAGAACACCAAACTGCCCACTGTCCCTGCAGACACATCCTCATAAATGCTGTCATCAACTAAGTTGGGCAGTTTTCCACATCCAACATATGATCAAATATTCAATGCACAACCAGCAAAATTCTTCAAAAACATGAATTAGATCAGAAGCCCAAAAAAAGCCTAAACTTGGTCTTATACACGATCTTCCCTCAACATTATAACTTAACCTAATCAGCTAATCTTAGTAGTCCTCAATTACCCATCACAACTCTCCATATGGCCAACACACAAACACAGACACACATGTAAGCGAGCACACACATGCAGGGGGATATTCAGACATTCTATAGAGAACTGACCCTGGTATTCAAATCATATTGATTTTTTGAGGGACTGAAAAGAAATGCACAACAGCATCCAAGAAATTTATTCTAATACAATCATCTGCGATTTCATAAATAACTCACTGAGCATAAACCTTATTAGACACATCTATCTTAAAACTCGGGTTGAGGGTGAACTTGCTGCAAAGGTTTGTGAGAAGCCAAGATTAGCCCCGCATGTTTTTAAAGTCCCTCAAAACAAATGCTTAATAGTTAAAGTCATCTTGCATGACATAAGAGCTTCCGACTTAACAATGACAATGTAACCTTTTAATTTCTAACATTTTTTTATACAAATGATAAAAAACTAGAGTTTCAACAAATACACTGGAAGAATGTATAACAATTAGTCATCTATCAAAAAATGGAGTACATAAATCACAAGTAATGTTAATTTAATGCAGCAATGCTCCATATGTGGAACAACTGATTTAATATATCAGAAAATCCAAATGAATTTATGTGAACATAAAACATAATTTCATCCATATCATCTTGATTTGCTATAACCACATAGAATCTAGACAGACATTAGTCAAACTGAATTACTCAAAAGACTAACAATACCCCCATAAAATTGAAGTCCATATGTACATTGACATTGATAAACATGCAAATACACAGGTCATCTCAGCACAACAAAAAGCAAGCTTGAAACATTTGAGAGATTCGTCTGATCAGATCTTTTCTGATGCTTTACCTTGTTGTTGAACATCAACCTCAAGGACTACATCGGATCTAACTACATTGGAGTCCAAGTTGTTAACAACAGATCCCAAACGAAGCTCAGTCAAACTTCTGATAGCTGAATCCAGATCATCACCACATTCTTCAAGTGCCCTCTCAAGAATCTATAATGAAAAATTTACCAACATTAACGGCTTTGCCTCATAATCATAAATTTTCAAACAGCTACAAAAATAAAAAAAAAATTCTTCAGCAGAGTGCAAAATCCTCGACCAGAAACAAATGGAAACAAGGCCATCAAGTTCACATACAACGCCAGATAAATTTCAATGAAAGCTAAAAAAAGATATGAGACTAAACATTAAAAATGTAACAGCGGCAAAACGAGCATAGGTAGTTCGCTAAAAGCCTAAAACAATTTCGCAATGATAATTATTAAATTAAAAATGGGATAAAAAGAAATTTTTTTCTTTACGGAATGCAAACTTGATATCAATTCCTCCAAACAATCCAATCATTGAGTAGTGCCTTTCATTCAATCAAAATCTTAATAAATCAATGGATCAAAGATTACAAATTAACTGAGAAAAGAAAAATATTAAAATGA
This sequence comes from Balakata baccata, assembly GCA_949630135.1. Lineage (NCBI taxonomy): Eukaryota > Viridiplantae > Streptophyta > Magnoliopsida > Malpighiales > Euphorbiaceae > Balakata > Balakata baccata. The sequence goes on along the minus strand of CATIWF010146737.1, from coordinate 20,487 downwards.
AGAACAGAACCTGCTTGTCCATGTCAGGAAAAAGAGCGATGAGTTTGTCGATGCGCAGCGAAGAAGGCTGATTGGAAGAGGAGGAAAAGACGGAAACAGAGGTGTGTGGCCTTGGAGGAGAGAAGCGAACAGGAGAGGAAGAGGAACAACGGATTCTCTTGGTAACGGGAGGGCTTGTCACTGTCAATTCTTCAAAAAAGGATCTCTTCCCGCACAATATGGCAGACATAGTTTCTATTTCTCCTCTTCTCTCCTTCTTCTTCTTCTCTCTCTTCTTTCTCCCTCTCTCTATTCGACCTCTACCCTAATTTCCTCTTTCAACTCCCTTTCCCTGTTCATACAGCACCGATCGATCTTCCCTTCAATTCCAAAATCCCCAAATTCAACAACACAGAAAATATGAAAATAATGAAAGATTTCTTTGTCCTCTGATTCAATCACTCTCCGTATCTACCTTATCTATAATCTTTTACGAAATTCTCTTATTAGAAACTGAAATTAAAGATCTAATTAGGGTTTTATTTCGTACCTAATTCATATCCTTACTTATTGCTCTCCTGATTATACAGGACTACGGATAGAAAATGGAGAGAGAGGAATTGGGAGAGCGTCTCGTCGCCCTTGATATTCATGGTCTGCGTAAAAGATAAATGTTAAACTTACCAGTTGGTCAATGAAAGACCCCAGTTAAGCTCCACCAATTTACACGTAAGGAACTTGTGGTGATGAATTGCTTGCGGTTTATCCTGCCAACATAATACGTGGCTGGATTTAATTGGATTTTCTTCGAATTTACGTAACCAGTATATTCTCCACCATTTTTTTTTTTCATAGTCGGCCAAAGGCATAAATGAATCTCTCAACCATATCCATAGTGCGATTCATACCCTATATTTTTGACTCATTACGATTAGAATTAAATTTTGATATTTCAAATAGGTACAATTAAATTCGTAAAACATAATTCTGTTCGCATCGTTAATTCTTTTAATCAATAAAATTAATATGTGTTATATTTAAAATGAAGTCGTTTAATCAGTTAAAAATTAAAATGATTAAATTAGCTTATAAATTATGTAAATTAGACTATGAAATATTGATTTAGTACATTAAACCAATTATATTTTAATTTGATATAAATAAATTAATAAATTATCTCGATTTATATCACTTTTAATAAAATTTTATAAATTAACTTAGTTGCCAATTAGATACTGGTATATAGCATTTGTTAGAGTATGAAGTGTAACGTTAGTCTTAAACACATGTAAAAATGAGAATAAGTTAATTTAGATTTAAAATAAAATTTATTGAAAGTTAAGAGATTAAAAAGGAAAAAAGAAAAAAGTTAATTAAAAGAAATAAAAGATTAAATGGAAAGTACATTACTTACTTTATATATAAAAAGATTAAATAGCTATTTTTAAACTTTTTGTAGTGTTATAGAATAGACATATTTATTCTCCTATTTTGTTTTGAAACTTTATACTCTTTCAATATATCAAATAACATTTGTATGTCTTTTTCTAGAATAGACTAATTAAAACAAATTTTGCATCCTTTTTTTTTTAAGTTTTCATTATGTTTTTTTTCTTATTTCTGATAATTAAAAAATATATAAAATTTATCTTTTCCATAATCTATTCAAAATTTAGAAAGCTTTACTTAGATTTCATTATTTGATATACGCATTTTAATTTTTTTTTTAAGTTATTGAGTGTGTTATTTTTTTAATATTATTTTAAAAATTCTTATTCATATAATTAAGAATGTGCTTTATGTAAATGGTATATCTTTTGTGATTATTGTAACGAATGTCAGACATAAATGATATATCTTTTGTGGCTGTTATCATTAGTCACAAAAGTCAATTTATTATTTGTGATTTTTTTATTTGTGGTTTCTCTATGTCAGATGCAAAAAATAAAAAACAACAACCACAAAAAAACAATTTTCTATACTAATGGCATAATAATACCTATAGATAGATCTATTAGTTTTGCCAATAAATTTTCTGATATAATTATTGATAAAAAACATTCACAAAGATTTCTCATACATATATATAAAATAAATTATAATATATATTTCAACTAATTTTATATCATCTTATTCAATATGCATTGAATAAATTATATAATAAAAATATGAATAAATTATATATATATATTTGACATTTTTTTATCTTTCTATATATTTATATTATATTTTACCCCTGGAGTGAGTCAACCAAAATCTCTTCGTTTTTTTAGTTATTACATGAAATAATTAATATCTATAAATTAGAAAATAGTTAGAGGGACAATTTTACAATTGACTACTTGAAAATATTAGTTGTCAAGGTCCAGACTGGTACTAGGGAATAAATAGGCTTAAAACCACCAAAATTCGTAGTAAGTCTAAACATAAACATATCTCGTATCTCAACTATACATTAATATAATATTAACTCATTATCCCATCATCTCATCTCATTGATATTATAACCAATCATATAATCTAATATTTTTGTATAAAATAATGCGGAGATCTAGAATATTTAATACAATAAGAGAAATAATTTAAAAAATATTACATCAAACCCTTGCGGAGTGACAAAAATGCAGAGCAGTCCAAAATAATATTAAGAGGATCTCTACTACCTGAGAAAAATAAATAAGAGAAGTCAATCTTCATTGAGTGAATCAATATCATATAACTTTATAACACATAGTCACATAATATTATACTAATATATATATATATACACACACACAATGAGTTCATTTATTATGAAAAATCAATCGTCAAATAATTGGATAAATAATTCAAACAGAACCCTAAACCTCAATTCTACTGTCTAATGACTCTCTTAATTTCAAAAGATTGGCATCCTAAGAACAAACTTGATCAGGGTCCTTCTCTTTAGTCGTTCACTTATCCAAATGGTGTCGATGCCCCTGAAAGACGAACTCAACCAGGGTTATCACCCTCAGCATCCATATACATATCATATCATAATATATTTCATATCCTGCGAAACGAACTCGACCAGAGTATATTATCAATCCATCAATAATCATAAAATCATTATTAGTGTACATACGGTCCTAATGTAACCCATCAGGTAGCACATTCTGTTATAGTTCTTATCCCAACAATTATATCACAGTTTCACCCAAACACATCTCCAGCAAATCACATTCAAGCATATATTACTATATGTATATTAATAATAATCATAATATAAAAATAATATATTATTTAATATTAATTAGCATGTCAGAGAAAATGTAGAGAAGAGGGGTAACATGTTATAAAATCATATGATATTAACTCACTGATCTGTAGATTTCTCAATAAGTTGCTCTCAAGACTCTAGTACAGCTGGTGAGACCTCTGGAGAATCTATAAAAATATAAAGAATATCAATGAAATATCAAAAATAAATCCTAAGCCTGTACTTTTCTAAGATTTTCCTATATAAATTTTTATTCAAATTTTAACGTAATTTCTACCGAAAATTCGGCAGTATCTCCTTTAAAAACTAGACAATTTCTCCGCTTATCGATCATAATTCTATAAAATATATCATCATCTCAATACAATCAATTACAATACGGGTCTCCAATTTATTATATACCCAATCAACATACATAATTGACTCAATAGTCCATAATTTGTCAATAATTCACTTCACTAATAACTACCTCATAATTCTATTATAATATCTAAATATATTCTCAAATAATTCTCATAATTATGCAATTCATCAAATTACTCAATAAAATAAATTATCACATTAATTTAATAATATACTTAAATTTCACAAATAAATTCAAATCTCACCATCTAAAAATGGCACGAAGATGTGGTTGGTACCGGATGACTCGATTTAATGAGCCAGAGATTATGTCCAAAAAGTCCGGTTAGTGGTTGACATACTCCGGTCACCGGAAAATTTTTGATGGCGATGGAATGGCGATCAAAGGGTACCAACAGCTCCCTAAGGATATGGGAAGTCCAAAAGTACAAGTCTTATGTCTTGAAAGTGACCGAAAATGCCTAGATCTACAAAATTTCTGGCAGCTCCAACGAGAAAATCCGAATTCCGATCAGCCTCTAAACGTTTGTTCTCGAACCTCAACCAATGCAGTCTAAGGTTTTTAGACCTTCTAAATCCATTTCCGATGTCAAAATCGTGAAAAGAGGTCGGGAAGGTAGAGAAATGGCAATGGCAGCCTGATGCCTGAATTTTGTATTGCCATTTTCTATAGTTCCAGCTGGATTCTGGAGAATCAGAGGTCACCAACGTGTTGGAGAGGTCGAAAACTACTTGTAGCCCGAATTTCATATTGATAGGAGGTCGTTTGGATAGTGATTGGAAATGGAAATGGTGGTGAGAGGAAGAGAGAAAAAGAGAAGAAGAAGAGAGAAAGAGAGTTGATGGGAGAGAGAGTTAACATCATATTTATAGTTAGTGACATTTTTATAATTTTTATATTAACTTTCAAATTTTACCAGAATATTTACCCATAAAAATAATTAAATTAGGTATTATAAAAATTAAGAGTATTACGTTAATCTCTTTGCAACTTTCTTTTTGTCAATAATGAAAAGTTAGGTATTTGAAGGGGCTCTGACAGCCTTGATGAAGTGTTGTTTTGCTAACCATTTAGGGTGCAAGGTGTGCCATGCAATTATTAATCGGTGGCATAAATTGAAGCAAAAACAATATATGAGAAATGCTAATTAACAACATTTTTTCATTTACTTTCTATAATACACTTCTAATATAAAAAATATATATATTATTTATAAATGTTATTAATTAATTTTTATAGTAAAAATTAATACTTTATATATATAAAAAAAAAGAGACTTTATTTTTGCATTGAAAATTGTTTACACCATTTTTTAATGGAAATTTTACAAAAATAGAAAAAAAATATCTATACATTTACAAAAATATTACCCTCTAAAGTTTTTTTCAAAAATATCAAATGTCCTAATATTTTTTCAAATATGCTTCAAGCTCCTTAAATATTTACAAAAATACCAAAAATCAAAATTTACGCGAGGTTTATCTGAAATTTACTATAAAATTAATGAAAATTGAAGTTATAAAAGTTTTATTAAAATTTATTTAAGATTTATTCAAGTTGTACCTAATATTTACTCAATGTTTACTAGAAAATTAATGAAAGTTAAAGTTACACAAGGTTTACTCAAAATTTACTAAGCTTTATCCAAAATTTACCCTAAATTTATCACAAAATTAATGAAAATTCAAGTTACAAAAAGTTTATTAAATATTTACTTAAAATTTACTCAAGTTATACCAAATATTTACAAGAAAATTAATGAAAATTGAAGTTACATAATGTTTACTAAAGATTTATCAAAGTTTGCCAAATAATTACTCATAGTTTACCTAAAGTTTATTCAAAGTTTATCCAAAATTTATCACAAAGTTGATGAAAATTGAAATTAAAAAAGATTTATTAAAAATTTACTTAAAGTTTACTCAAATTATAAATCATGGTTTACAACAAAAATAATAAAAAGTTGAAGTTACACAAGGTTTACTCAATATTTACTTGAGGTTTACCACAAAATTAATAAAAATTGAAATTACAAAAAATTTATTAAATATTTACTTATGATTTACTCAAGTAATACCCAAGATTTATCCAATTTTTATTAAGAATACCAAGTAAGAACTTAAATTTGTAAATTCTCAAATTACTCTTGTGTTTGCTCTTTTTACTTTATTACTTTAAAAGTTTTGATCTTACATATATTTATAGGTGCCTAAACTTGTAAAGCTAAAATAAGAATATTTGTCTAATTAGTAATATTTTTTTCTAATCTAAGTCTTAAAATTTATCTTAATTCAAGTTTAAAACTTATCCAAATCCAAATTTAAGACTTATCTAAATCCAACTTATATTCCCACAATTTAAAAATCAATCCCAACATGTTTAGTGTTCGAAATTATTGGAAAACTATTCTCATATTATATTTGCAATTACATAAGATTTACCAAGGTTTATCTAAGAATTATCCAAGATTTAAAGGAAGTTTATCCAAGGTTTACCGAAAGTTTATTCAAAGTTTATCAAATATTTACCCAAAATGTAGCAAATATTTACTAAATATTTACCAAATGAATACTCAATATTTACTAAAGGAATACTCAATATTTACCAAAGGTTTGTACAAAAATTTAGCCAAAATTTACTAAAGATCTAGCCAAAAGTTTATCAAAGTAATTAACCTTAATTAAGTTAATTAAATACAAGTTTACATATTTCCTTTTTGGTAATTAAAATATATCCAAATATAAATTTACATATTTCTTTTGCTAATTAAGTTAATGAAATAATAATTAAAAAATAAATAAATGCATGTATAAGGACAATTGAAAGCTATAAAAATTAATTAAATTCTTAATTTATGTTGAAAATATAAAAAATGATCATTTTTACCTTAATTAAATGAAAAAATATAATAAATAAGCACTAAAATTTCATATTTGCATAGAAAAAAATCAATAAAATTGAAAATATAGAAAATAGCTGAGAAAACAGGGCACATGCGTCGGTAAAATTGAAAAAAAATTTGTAAATCATATATTCCATATAATTTCTCCTATTAAAAAACTTTGTAAATCATATATTCCATATAATTTCTCCTATTTTTATTCTAGACCCATTTTGGTAAAGCCCAAACTCATGACAGATTTTAAGATCCAAATCTATGATAGAGTCATACATTTGCGAGAAAATACAATCGAATCAAATTCCTGAAAAATAGGAACACTATAGGCAGTTGGGAAGAAGATGACAAATTAGGAGGAGTAATTGCTACAACATAATTTTAGCACTAAAGGCAATTAGAGAAAGTGGCAAAATGGAAGAAAATGACTAAGTTATTTTGACTCCTAATAATATAAAAGGAAGAAGTATTCACAAGAAAAAGAAACCAACAAAACCAGCAATATATAAAAAAGTACCAGTAAATCGCAACAATCAACAAATCAACTAAAAATTCTTAGCAATTAGCATTTTAGCATTAGTCTTTTCAAGCCTCATTATTGCTTTCGGTTTGAGTTTTCAATTCATTCAACTCTATAGCTAATCATCAATTTTAGCGGCAAAATCATTTTTTTTCAATATTTGCCTCTATTCAAAATTTATTTTATCTTAGCCTCGATTGCTCTTTAACTTGCACTTTTCATTACTGTCAATTTCAATAGCAGCTATATTTAAGTGTACTATCAATAAAATCTAAAAATTCACAATTATTAGATTAGAAATCTTTAGGCACAAAATTTACATTAGTTTGGAAAATACTTTAATTTTTTTGGCATGCTCATATTCTTTTTTTTTTTTATTAACAAAAGTATACAGTAAAAAGTATATAAAGAAGTGTTGTAGCACTCCTCACCAATATATATCGTGAGAGTACTAAGGGGTCATCTCATTTTATATAAGAAATCGAATATCAGTGTACGTAGGAAGTAGGATGCCTCATTAATTACAATATATAGATTATATATTAATGAATATTTCTTCTTATTTAGATAGTACAAGAAAAATTCATGGACGAAATTAATTATAATTCACAATGTCTATAAGTGCAAATAAACTATATTTTATGAATTGAGTCACTCTTTCAATTTTGATTTAGTGCAAATAAATTCTCAAATTTTAAATTTGGTCCAATTAGGTTTCTTGCATAGTAGTTTTTTAAACCAGAACCGTAAATCAACTCTATCTGGTAAGAGATGACTTGCTCCATAATATATAGTTCATGAACTAATTTGCACCGAATTTAAAATTCGAGAATTTATTTGCACTGAGTTAAAATTGAGGGTGTAACTCTCTCCATAGAATATAGATCATGGCTAATTTGTACCTTTAACCATTACAAAATAACAATTACCTTATATAAATATATTTTATAATTTTTTATACATATGGGCATTTTCCAAATAAGTCATTTCTGAATTTTATTTAAATTATTTTAATTTCATATATTTTCAAAAAGAATACTATCAATACTTCTCATTCATTTCCCGTCATACACTTCCAATATAAAAAAAAAATACTCATATCTCTTTTTTTATATATAACATTAGTTTTTATAAAAATAATGATATTTTATAAGTGAAAAGGTACAGATATATTTTTTATATTAGAAGTGTATGATACAAAGTATACGGAAAGTGTTAGTAGCATTTCTATGTTTCTTTGTAATCCTTTTTAATGTAATATATATCATCAAATTATGGACACCAAAAACTTAGATAAATAGTAAAATCACATAATTGGTATATATATATATATATATTCTAATACAATCATTAACTAAAAATGACAAAAACTCAAGTTAGGTTCATTAATTAATAATAACAAAAGCTCAAACTCGATAATAAAATATAATATGAATAAGCTTTAAACAAATACATTCATGAGCTTTTAAATAATCAACACATTTGTGAGCTTTTAATGAATATGTTCGCGAGTTTTTAAATGAATATATTAACGAATTATAGAATTACTATTAATTCAAAATGACTTAATCAAATATGAAATTAGTTGCACTACAATTATAATTAAACTCTTCTTCTATCTCTTAAACTTATAAAATGGAATTCTCTTCAACATCAATATCACATGAAAAATCAATAAAAAGGACTAATTAATGATTTAATGATATTATAAGCTGCAAGAAGAAATTAAGTGGTGGAAACTAACATAAGGAAAACAGAAATTTTAGGGACAAGAAAGAAGAAGAAAAAAAGTCATGCTCAGTATATATGAATCAAAAGGAATACTATTGGTAGCTCCTTCCTCTTATCCTATGTTTTTCTCCACTTTATTTACTTTGTAATAATATAACTCTATTATATAAAAAAAAATCAAAAGGAAAAATAGAAAGGAAAAAAAATTAAATAAAAAGATGAAGAGAAAAGTGATATTAATTCAATAATATGCTGACTCAGCTACTTTTGGCACTATTAAGTATAATGCAATTTTCATCTAGAAATTATTAGGTAGACCGGATTTACCACATTATCCGTAAACTAACCCAATCATATAATGATATACATTTAATTGTTTTATTTTCATTAGTTGATATTGTAAAGACAATATATATATCATTGTATGATTGAATTTGTAACGTCCGCCAATGGGAGGTTAGAAGCTATTGTGGTACATGAAAGGTAAATTGATAATTAAAAGTAAGAATATAAAATACATGTATATATGAATAAGTTTTGAAAATATATGAGAATAATATTGGAGGTATATGAAGGTATATGTGTGGTATATCGATCGATTTTAGCTTCAATTTCGAGAAAAGGACGAAAAGAACCAATAATTATGAAAAATAAAGGTGTCACGGCCATGACAATTGAAATTCATGAATTAACATAACTTTTTAGGTCAGTTGCTATAGTAACTCTTCATGACCGTGAAAGGTCTGTGTATAAGTGTTTTGCCCATTTTTATCACCATTTTTCGCCAATTTTTCCATTCTCAAACCCCAAGAACAGATCACAGATACCTAAGAACATCAAGAGAGTGATTTTCATGGGTTTTTAGTGAATTAAACACTAAACTAAGAGAGAAAACACAATTAAAGCAAGATTTAAAGAAATTGTCAACTTTAATGAAATTTTGGAGGAGAGAGAAAGTTGGTGCAGGAGGGAGCACAAATTTCCTTGCAAGATCGAGTGTGTATTCTGCCATCAAGAGGTAAGAAAACACAAGAAAACAATCTCTTTGCTAAGATTGTGAAGTTATATGAAGAGATTGTATTGTGTGGTTGGAAAGGCATCTAAGAGTGGTTATGGAAGATGAAGAATGTTTGGATTTTGTGTAAATTTATGTTATTTGAAGTTATTAGAAGTGAGATACTATGATATTGAGTTGAAAATATGCTTAATAACCCTAGTTTGAGAATTATGGATTTAGAATTATGATTATACATATTTGTCATAGTTATAGATATTGAGATATAGCTTGAGTTAATGAGAAATGATTGTAATTGTGTTAGGTGATGCCTTTGAAAGGTGAAATTAACCACCAAGGAGGTTGGACAATCTTAAATCTTGAGTTTTGAGTTAGCTCTATAGAGGTAAGTACACATGTGTATTTTAATTTACTTAAATAAAATGATATAATGTTGAATGACATAAAAATGTGATACATTGCATGTTAATTAGAAATAATTGAAAATAAATAATGAAAAGAAATATATATTGTAAATTAATTATAATTACAAGTTATAAATGGTATAAGGAAATAAAAGCTAAAGAAGGAATTAGAATAAAAGTATGGGTTCCATTTATTATATGTAATAGGATGGAATTAAGAAAGAATGTGACTAAAATACAGTTATACTTTAATATGAACGCTCATTTCTCTACCTGTGGACTAGAATTAGAATAAATGGTGCAACATTAAGGGAAATTTAAGGTATCAAACCAGTTATATATTTAGGAACAAGGTGGCTTAATCTTGTAGAGCGCCCTTGATCCTAATTATATACATATAATATATCATAATCAGACAAGGTGTCAGACAAGGTGGCTTAAGCTTGTAAAACGTCTTTAGTCTCATTTACATAGATATATCATAATCTGTCAAGAAGATTTAAGCTTGTGGAGTGCTCTTAACGGGAAATCAAAGAGAATATAGTGGTGTAAGCTTGTGGAGCACCTTATTCTATACCTTGTATCCGGACAGTCTGGGAATTAGATCTGGGCTAATAACTAGAAAGTGTGATATGGAAAGTAATTGTATACTATTCCTTGAATTGATATACGCTCGAGTCTCCAAGAGATCAATGCATTGATTAATAAGTTAGAACATCAAAATAAAGGAAAAGAGATATGATCCACGGATCACATTGACATGCATAAAAGAAGTATAATATAAAGGTATGACAATTGCATGAATAGGGAATGCTCTGATACTTATGTGATTATGTGTTTCGTATATGATTTAATAATAAATTTATGCTATTATTTAATATAAAAGACGTAATTACATGTGTTAATCTATATGTATACTACTAAACCAGGTATAGCTTAGTGTATTTTGTGTGCACGATGAAACTAGTATAAAATTAAAGTAGCAGTTGATAGCAGGAATGCCTATGCCTATGCTAACTGTGTACATCCCAGAGTATAGATCGGTATTTTTGTTACATGCATTTATATATTTATTGCATTTATTAAAGGGATGTAATTAATATATTTGCTCACTTGTAATTATTTAAAATGAGATTAAGTAAAAGAAAAAAAAATATATAGTCTAGCTAGATGCATGAGATAAAAGCTTTTAGGTGCAACCTAGAATATAAAATGTGATTAAAATGAGTCATAGTCACTCAATCTCTAGCACTTTCTATATACTACAAAATATACTTGTAATATATAAAGGGTGTTACAAAATTAATCAACAAATGACGTGATAGAATCAATATACTTAATAATTTCTCACTCTCATCACTTTAGAAGCTTCATTGGCATCCAGCAAATTGCATTTATATATATTCACCTTATTGAAAATCATGCATTTTCTTTTCTTTTTCTTTCTTTCTTCTATAATTCTAATATCCGTTTGGTTTTATTTATTTACTTATTCATGAAAAATATTTACATGAACTTACTTTATGTAGACTTCATACATAAGAAAATATCACATAAGCAATCTTATTAAAAATTTAAATTTGAAATCTCACAATTTTAACATTCACCAGACTAATAATATAAATATATATATATATATATATATATATATTTTGAATATGCTTAACTAAAACTATAATTGCCTAATTTCCATATAATTTATATACATAAACATATATTATAATTCCTTATCAACTCTATCATTAGTTTGGTTCCACCTCAAACCAAGTTTAGAAAAGAACTGGCATATTATACATTTTAAGTTGATAAACTTATATATATGTATATGCATGGAGAGCAGCAATTATAATATAAACCGCAAAGGATACAAATGAATCAAAGAGATTAACATTCTTAGTCTGTAGTTCTTAATTACAGATGAATCCATTAATGCCAATCCATTTTATAAGCTTTCCTATTATTCCCAACTTGTCTTTTAAATTATCTATATATGCTTCCAAATTAACTATTCATTCAGTTAATGAGCACTTTCCAATCTGATTTTCTGTAAATCAATATTTTCAAACTGAAAAGAAAATGAAGAAAAGAAGAAGAACCCTAATCAATTCTTATTAAGAAGAAAAGAAAAAAGGGGGGAAAACCCTAATCAAGGGAGAAGGAGAATTGCATACCTTTTGTCTCCTGCTAGAACACTGGAAACTAACAGCAAGATAAATAAGAAGAAATAAGAATCAATTGCATAGCTGATCATGAGAGAAGCAGAGAAGAGGAGAAGATGAAAAGAAATTAAGAAAAAGAGGGACAGCAATTAATTGATAAAACATATTGGACATAGAAAGTGATATTGGCGCGGCTCAATCTGAGATCGTATTTTACAACTTTAATCTGTAAATCCGTCGTCGGATTGAACCTCACCAACATCGCTTTGTTTGCTTCCCTCTCATCCATCAATAATATTTCTCCTCTCCCTGTCCCTGTATATATAATTGATATATACAGTAGTTAGCTAGTATAGAAAAAGCTGTAATGATGAGTACATGGGAACATTTATATAACAAGAACCCATGTGTCTATATGAACTAAAGGATGGGTTTGAACAGATTTTAGCTTTTTTGAAATTTGCAGGTTTGGTGGTACCACTTATTTACCAACCAGAAGGAAAAGGCAAAAATAATAATTAAAAGAAAATAAAAAGCTGTTGAATAAAGGATACTAGATACTGACCCATATCGATAACATCATCATTTTTTGTATCTCTTTGGTAGGGAAAAGAATGGAGTTGGAGATGGTGGTGGTGGTGATGGTGGTGTGGTTACACTCAGGGTGGGGATGTATATATCTTGAAATCATTATTCTGTATTCTACAAATTCAGTCAAACACTTCTTTTCTTTTCCTGCCAATTATATTAATTCTTTCCCTTACATTTATCCAATTCAAGACTAACTTTTTACAATATTCAACAGAAAACCTACCTAGCTCTATATAGCTCAATTATGAGTTAAAATGAGACCCCAAAAGTGAAATTTTTATCAGCAAGAAAATTAAAAAAACAATTACAAAATAAAAAGAAACCTCTGTAAACAAATTCTAAAGTTCAAGAAAATCCCTTTCTCCGTTGCTCAATTAATGAAATGAAAAGAAATCAAAACGAAAAGAGAAGATAGGAAGAGGATGAAATTGAATAGAACTCTTGGTTGGAAAAAGAATGAGAAGAGAAGAGAAGGATAAGAATATTGGAGTGAGGGAGAGGGAGAGGGAGAGGCAGAGAATGTTATAGTGGTGGGATTATGCCTCGGGATGGGAAGGAGAAGGGAGAAGAAGGTGAGGGGAATGATGTCAAAGGGGAGCAGCTTACTTTTTAGGGTTTGTCATGCTTAGAATGTACTCAAATAAAAATCAAACGCATGCACTTGAAATATTCCTTCACCAAATTAATCCTTTCAAACAATTAATTCTCCTTTTCAAGTTTTCACAAATTGTTCCTCTCTTTCCTGGAAAATATTTTTTAACTATTATTTTAGCACCTTCACCTTTTCAAAATCATGCTTTTGCCTTTTATTAGTTTAACTTTATACATAGTACTATTTCCTAATTCAACAGAATAAGATAGTTGGCTTATATGTCTAAATTAATACACAACCAACTTTCTTTTCAACTATACATTATACATATATATTTAAATATGTATATATTACCTTAATGGAATATACCAAATAAACCAAATTTATTTATATGGTGTTGAATTGATTTAATATATATTTATATGATAGATTAAATTTCACCTACAACTTTTTCATCTCTAAATAAAACTTTAGGGAGACTAAAGGTTAGAAAATAAAAGGAAAAGCTTAAGGCTAGCTATAGTTTCATTTCCACAAGGGTTGGTAGCTAGTCCACAAAAAAAGAAAGAAGCTACAAATCCATCAAGAATCCTTATGTAGAAATTGAAAATGGTCAAAACTCCAAAGGGCTAGGCTATATACATTTTTTTTTAATAAATTATCTATAAGATGTAAAAAGAATTTATAAGGAGTGGGATAAAAAAGATATGGCTGTCTTCTCCCTTAATTAAATATTTTAAATTTGAATCTTAAATATAAAATAATTTTAAAATTTGAGAAGAAATGCTAATATACATGAACCAGTCCAATATGAATTATATTAATTAGCATCCGAGTTAGCTTTAGAATGCTAAGAGTCTGTTTGATATTGTGTTAAGAAAAAAAACTTTTTAGAAAAAAAAAAATTATATTTTTAACTTTTTTTTATTTTTAAAAACTATTTTTGGGTAAAATAAATAAATAGATATTTTTTTAAAAGCATATTTGAAAAAAATAGTTTATAAAAAATTTAATAAATAGTCATTTTTTAATTAAAAAATTTAAAACATATTTTTGAGACAGTTAACAGTAACTCTAAATACTCTTTAAATTGTTTTGGATTAAAAAAATAAAAAGAGAATCTTGAAAACAAAAGTACAGAATGTCAGCGAAGGGATTGTCTAGAAAGAATAAGTTTTAGTTTTGTACGTACATAGAATTACAAAGTTTTTTTTTTATATTTTTCCCATCTTTGTTTCAACATACATACAAAAATAAAAAAATTAAGTAAATTCAATTTATTATATTATTTATAAAGTAATTTAATAATATAATGATATATATTTAATTATTTTATTTTTATTGATTGATGTAAATATAAAATACATATATATAACTAATAATCAAATTAATTTACGGTAAACTAAATTTAAGAAAAAAATTTCCAAACACAAACACCAACACATGAGGAAACACATAGCAATGCGAATTAGCAAATAGGCAAAGCGGAGACACCGGCGCTAAAGAAGCCCTGCCTTGGGCCTGCCATAGGGGGACACTCTTCTTGCGTTTTGCTTTTTTATTCTTTTAATTTCTTCTTCTCCTCCCTTTTTTTTTTTTTTTTTTTTTTCTTTTTTGCTTCTCTATCTCTTTAAAGATTTTGGGGAAGTGCAAAAGACCCCTTTTTACTATAATAATTAAAAGAGTGTTTTATTCATTATCCTAATTTCTTGTTTTTGCTCTTTTTTTTTATTTAGTATTGGAATAGTTGGATTAATTAAGAGCGTGCTAGATGAGATTTCGATTGATGAAAAAATATTTTTTAAAAAATTTTAAAGCAGTTATATATTCATAATTAAAATTAGAGATAATTAATTAAGCTGTAAGAATGTTGTCACCCCTCTTGTATTGCTCTTTTTCTCTTTCTCTAATACTCATTATTTGGGGCGATAAGTTCGCGTGCCATTAACCAAACAGATTCCCTCACGCCTTAAACCATTCACATTTTCTCATTCTTTCTTTCCTCACCAGATCCTAGGACCTTCTTTCTTTTTTTTTTTTTCTTTCTTCTTTTCTTTCATTTTTCTCTCTTTCTTTCATGAGGGTCAAAACCTATATACTTCAACTTTGGCTTTTACGTGTGCGATGAAAATTATGTTTTGGTATACAACTTCAACACCCCATGTGAGAAGGGAAAATCAATTATTAAATTCACAACAAATTAATTTGTTTTATCATAATAATGTGTATAAATTTTTAATTGGTTGATCAAATAAATATAGATAGAGTTTATGCAACATATCATTAACAATTTAAAATTGTCATATCATGAAAATAGATAGATATATAATAATTTCAAATTCTAATTGTATAACAAAATATAAAATGGTAGCTTGATTAGTATTCACACTTAGTGATAATTAGTGTAAGTTTCAAATTCAAATCTTATCATCTAGTCAATATTAGTAAAATTTTAACATGATTATAAATGGAATACTATTTCCTGCACTGCCTACTGTATCTTCTAATGAACGAAAAAATGTACAGACACAAAAGTAGATATAATAACTATATGATATCGACAACAACAATTTTAATATATATATATATATATATATTACATAACAATTTTAACTATATGCATGCTAACAATTAAATGCATAAGGAGTTTTTGTTAGAAAATTTGTTAATATTTATTAATAGATTGATGAAAACTGAAGCACTAATGGGAAGGGAAAAAAAAAAGAAGCTAAAATGAATTCAAGGTCAAATTCATGGTCTTGAGGCTCTTGATTGATTGGAGTGGGACAAAGAGACACCCATGTTCTACTCCTACTGAGATCTCTTGAAGCTTTAATGGGCCATGTTTACTTTTTCTTAATCACCAAAGCAAACATACTTTCTGTAACTTAATAATTTCTTTATTCAAGAGAATATTTTTGATGACTTTTTAAGTTTCCTTTCCATCTACGTACTTTAATTTCATTGTCCTTGTCCAAAGCATATAGTATGCTATACTTAATTGATTTCATTGGTGACTTCTTTTCTTATGATTTATTTTTGGAATAATTTTTTATAGACCCAATTTATGTAAACCAAAACAATGAGAGATTGTCGCATAAATAAAATAATTTAATTACATGACTCTTTCTCATTAATTTGGTCTACATAAACTCGATATATACATGAATTTATCTTATTTTGGTAGCATGAGAGAATTTTTTTATTGGGAATAAATGACCTCTTTGACTACCACTTGCATCTGAAATTGGTTAAAAAGCACCATATGAGATATGGGTGGGTTAGTTGGTGCATAATGCACACTCAAACTCAATTTTTAGCATGATATACGGATCGAGCTTGAAAAAAATATTGAAGTAAACTTTAAGCTTTTGCAAACTGGATGATGGGTATGTTTCAATCATGCATGGCAATTAGGCCAATCTTACTTGTCATTTTGTGGAGACAACAAAGACACCTCCCTCCGAGGAACTTGAGTTGCTACACTCTTTGCCTCCCGCCTCCCTCTTTCTTCACAGGGATTCCGACTAGGGTTTTGAAGTCGAGTCATTAAAATTCCAGTCAAACTAGTATTATTAAGCTAAAGTTTAATGGACTCAAACGAAATATGAAAAGGCAGTTTCACAGCTCTAAAATTAATATAACTCTAATACTACTGAAGTAAAGTTTATTGATGTCCTCTTTTTTACTGTGATGCTTCCGCACATACAAACTTTTGATCTTCTCCATGAATCTACCAAAATATTTTCAGACAGCAAGAGGATAGAAACGAATGAATTTGCTTTTCAAAAGATTGAAGCATAAATGGGTCATAAGGTCATCCTTTCCCTTTTTATTTTGTCAGACACGATCCCCACTTCAACCGTCCCACTTCAGAGACACAACCTACCCAACTGAAATTTTTTACATAATTGTGTATAAGATTAAGAAACAAAATGAACATGTCTCATATCTCAGGCAGAGTTTGTAGATACTTGAGTATGTGATAGTGATCAGTCTTATGGACCCTAGCTAGAATTTCTAATAACCCTCATGTTTTGCTAACAAGAAAGAAAGTTCTGTCTCCATACGTTAGCAAGGACAAAGTAAAGGAACCTTTAAGCCTAAAACTTTTGGTAAATTTAACATAATATACTGCCAGTGGCAAAATCAACTAATTAATTATAACATTTTGTATGGTATTATTCCCTTCATGATCATAAACCAAATTTGAATGCCATAAACTTTTGTCTACCAGAAGTTGATAAAGAAAAAAAAACAAGGAGCAATTAAATTTTGCCACGTCTGAAAATGACTCTTAATTTTCTATATAGCCGAATCTTTATTTCTGTGGAGATGAAAGGAGCAAATAAATAAACAAATAAAAATGCTTAAGGTGCATTCTACCACTTTCCTGTCACAAGGATACTTGAAGGAAAAACAGCCCTTGTTCCTGTAGTAAAATTGAAAAGCAGCATGCCTAGTACAAGTGAAAATTGATCTACCAAAGACTGAAGCTAATTCAACCTCATTTCTAACTACTATTATCATCGAAATTAGAATTTTTTAGTTGATGAAGGAATCAAAGATCTGCAGGTCATCTGTGAGATTTACCTCCAGCATTTTCTGTTGTATATGTTGAGTCTACTTTGTCATTTATTTTCCTTTCAATTTACAGTAAGCATACAAACAGGATCCCAGAAAACCAAGTGACTGGCCAACAACGTTCAGCTGTGAACATAACATCGTTGAAAATTTAGATTGTCAGTGAATTGAGATTGAAATGCAAACCGTATAGGAAATTAATTAAGCCCAATTAGGAGTTTATGCTCACTAGATCAAATGGAAGCCCTCCAAACAGTACCCATCCAAGTCCAATGGTGAAAAGATCCTACAACGCCACAATTAATTAAGATGAATGAGTTATGCAAGTCTAGGGCACAAACAAGCGAAATTTTTGACTCCCAGACGTATTCTTTGGGCCAAGAATGGAAATCTATATGATCAACTGACGATAAATGGCATGAAGCCCATAAGAGAAATTGGGTTCTTCAGTAGTAGGCCCATTAAGAGGCAAAAAAGGATACTGCATATATAATTCCCATCACTTCTCTGGATGGCATTTTGATAAACAAAGAACAGTCAATTAATATGACAATTGGTAATTTCTGTGCTTAGCTCAAACATAGAAAAGGATAATTCCGTATTGCAAGTAGATAAAACAGTTGATTATTCACCTTCATATTGCCACAGATTGTCTGTGTTAAGGCTGAGTTCAATGTTGTATTCAAAAATACGAAATAATTTATTAAGAAGGCCATGATACATGAGAGCAGCATCACCACCTGCAAAACATATCAATGAAGTCAATTCAGAGTGGAGTTGTCAAATCCATCGGCTTGTCAAATCCATCAGTTATCACCAGGTATCCATATAAATTGCTCCGAAAATGGTAGATGCCACACATTTAGCAACAAGACGCAAATGGAGCAAAAATTGCATTTTTCCCAGTTCGTTCGTTTTGCAGCTTTGCTATATCATTATAACTTCAAGCTCCGGAAATAAGCATCGAGATTATCATATAACTTCTAGAAAAGCATGGAGGAAACATGAAACTGACTAATGGTGAGTTGTCTTCAGAAATAAGGGACTTCATATTCATCAAACATTAGCAGAGCCAGGGCCTAAGTTAGGGAATTCAAATATTTATATGTTAGACTTTCAATATTTTATTGGGGAGCAAATCTTAAAAAATAATGTAAATTTACATACTATTACATACATTTTAAAAATTTTAAAAATTGAGGGGATGCAATTGTCAATTCTCAAATGAATGTAGCTCTGCTAGTGTCACTGTCATCAGGCACATCTGTGTAGTGCAAAAACTTTTATTTCATAGAATCTCAATTCTTTCGTAGAACAGTTTTTACAAGCTGATCGGCTGAGCCTTAATTATATTGACATTGCTGAGTGATAATATATGATACTTTTGCAGCAAAAGATTGAAATTACTCGAGATCAGGTATTCAGATCAAGGTCACCAGAGAACACAGAATCAACTCGATTCTCATGCTCGCAAGCAGAAACATAAAACATGCAGAGAGAAAATTCAACGTTAGTTTACCTTATTTTCTTTCATTTTGGTGAGAAAAGGGTGGTTGGAGGGATTGGAAATTTTAACTAATAAAATAACATTTTTCCAGCGAAGCAAGAAATGTGAAGCTTATGAAGATGCAGTTCATAATTTATATTTTGAAAAGAAAAAAAAAAGAAGCACCTGAAATCCTGGATTTGATAAATAGGGGAAGTTCATCGTTGCTTCCAGGTCTCCCCTGATTGATGTCCAGACAAGCAAGATCGGTGCACAAACTATTCCTAAAAAACATTAATTAAGTACAATTTTGCACTTAGTTCAATTCATGCTAAAAGAAGTACATATAATATGTTGCCCCTTAATCTCACCGTTGCACCACATAAGGCCAAAGCTATTAAGACCACTTGATTTACCTGAAAATATTGATAATGTTTTATATATAAAAAAAAATTAAATATTACAATGACAATATATATAAAAATTTTTAAAAAAATAAAGATAGAAAGAATACCGATTCGAGAAATTGAAGTGAGATATACTGCTGTGCAGATGTTAGCGACAATGACAACAGCATAGCCATTGGCTTCAAATGACAAGTCTCGAGCTCCAGCGATAAATGCACCAAGTATAATTATCCCCACACTGATGAAATCCTTGGTTTTTCCATTGCAAATACTGTTAGCTACTTAAGAATCTAGATCATGCTGCTACTATGCTTGAAAAAAACAAAGTCTAGATCGTGCTGCTACTATGCTTGAAAAAAAACAAAGTAATATCTTATGCTTTCATCATTTGGTTGTTGAATTTGAGCATTTCTCGAGAATATATGCAGATAAGGCCTTGAGATGTTGATTGACAATATCACATTCATATTATGACTTTTACTACACACTTGATACTTTAAACTAAATGTCATCTCAAA
>CATIWF010146708.1:0-66950 GCA_949630135.1 Balakata baccata | reverse complement strand
AGAGGTATAAGGAATTAAGTAGTGAAAAAATTATTTTTGGAGAAAAATCAAATATTGGTCAAAAATTTTAAGAAAATTTGAGGTGAGATTTTCTTCACTTTTCTTTCAAATTTTTATTGATTTAAGTTGGTTTGGATGATTGTTGTGAATAAATTTTAGTTTGGTAGTGTGTTTGATGTTGAATTTGTGAAAATGAGGAATTGAGATTTTGTAGGAAAATTATGGAAAAATTAAATAAAAATGTACAATGAGTAGAATGAGACTTGAGGAAGATGAATATAGTGAAAAATTGATGAAAATAATTTTTAGGAATTTTTATGAAATTTTTAGAAATTTCACATAATTATGGCCGAATTTTTGAAAATTTATTTTGAAGGATTTGTGCCATAAAATGATGAAAATGGAGTTAAAAAGAGTGTTTGGAAGTGGAAAATAATTTTTAGAATGAATGAAATATTTTCAGTAAAATTTTTTATTTTTGGCCTAATTATTGAAAAATTTATTGGAAATTATTGCATATTATTTTGGTGAAATTAGTGATGGAAAATACAAGAAAATGGGTTAAAGAGATCACATGAATTTATTTGGAATTTTTAAAGCATTTATTGAATTAATAGAAATTTTTGAGTAGAAAAATAGATTTTTAGAGAAAAAAGAAAAATAAAAGTAAAAGGAGAAAAATAGTTTGGAGGATGAAAAATAAAGAAAATGAAATGTTTACAAATATTAAAAAAAAATATTGAAATTTTTTTTATCATGCTGGAAAGCGTGTTGGGTGATCGAAAATTCGAATTATGCAACAAACAAGTGTAACGAGAAAATATAATATCGATATGAGATTTTGATATATGAGAGAGCGGGAAGTAGTTGAGAGTTTTATTTTCAACAGAAAATATGTTAAAAATGACTTTGTAGTTAATCAAAAATTATTGTTGTTCAGGCGCAATTACGAGACCAGCTCCAAAGACAGATCGGAAAAAAGAGCAGGCAGATATCGGCACGTGAAAGTTGAGATTTGTACAGTAATTTATAATTTTAGCCATTAAATATTAAAAATATGATTTTAATGAAAATTTGATTTAAATGAGTTTATATGATAAAATAGTTTGAAATATTATGGAAATGCATATTTGACAAGAATTTGATATTTTAGCTCATATATTAGCATAGACAACAGTTTAGGGAGTTATTGACATGTCAATAGGGTTATTGGTTTGGTGGGTTTCCTGCGGCCATGTATTATGCTTTACGGCCCGGTGAATTTTCTGTGGTCGTATGATATATTCGGTCCGGAGGGTTTTCTAGGATCATAAAATGATATGTACCCATCGTTTTCCTGTGATTAGTCTATGATGATTTAATATATGGGCATGACAAGAAATTTTTATGAGTTTATGATATTGATGAAATATTTTATATTTTATATTTTCTATAAATGACTGCTATTATAAATTATTGTACCACTGAGTTGTATAACTTAGCGCAGGAGTTTGCTTTTCTCTCGCGCAGATTTAAAGTGAAAATAAAGTGACAAACATTGTAGATATAAAGTCGTTGATAGTAGACCCCACAATATAGAGCCAAGCAATAGTGGTAGCCATTTCGAGCGGGTTGACATTTTCTTTTGTATTTTATTATTATGGTATTAGTATTGTAAAAAAAAAAATTAAATACTCATATACAAGGGAATATAGACAGAGAGCGAGTTTAGAATTATATATTATTGTTTTATATTTTATTCTACTTAAAAGAAAAATGTTTTGGTATTTGGTTTTGTAAACCGTAACACTGCTTATCAATCTGGTATACGATGGTGTATACGGAAGGATAAGGGATGTTACAGCCGGTGCGACTTTCCAATTGTTTACTGCTAAAAAATCATTGGAAATGATTTTATTGAAACTAGATCATTATGACTTTTATAGAACAAAAAAATTATATAACATTACTGCAAAAATACCAAAATTGAGTGATAATAGATGAAATTAACCCTTAGATTCGAGAACAGAGTTACATTTTAGGTGTAAATGAAAAGCCAAAAGATCCTTGGCTACAAATTGAGTTTTATGCCACCGAAGATTAATCTTGTTTTTTGGAAATAGTTATCTCACACAAATCTCAACTTCAGTTCCACAGTTTGAGCCAACATTATTGAGATAACACCAAGAACATGTATAATTTGATATAATCTTAGTATTAATTTACATTTTTACAGAAATTTTCTGATTTTTCTCTTCTTTTTATACTAATTTATTAAAAAAGTATATAATTAAGCCGGAGTTTCGATTTGGTTGAACCAGTAAATCGGTTATTGATCTGGTTTGCTCGTCTTGTCGAGTTTTAATATAGTGGACTCGTTGACTACATCCAACGCAGACAGATTAACTTACCAACTTCGCCGCTGGCTGTATCTCTGCTGTTTGTGTGGCGGAATCTGATGGCAACTTCATTCAGTTCCGCTCAGAAAACGAACTTCATAGCTTCGAATTGTCTATTAAAAGTACCTGCTACTACCAAGGTTTGCAGCTTCAAACAAAAATTTCAAAAAAATGTATGCACAGTAGTTTGAAAATATATATATGGTTTCTGTTGTGTACAGATTACTAATCTTTTTTTCTTTTTGGTAAGTAGATTACTAATCTTTTTAACATAATCTGCTAAATGTTTTGGATAGTTCAAAATTGCTCTGTGCCAATTACCTGTTACTGCAGACAAGAGTCGAAATATAAATAATGCCTGCAACTCAATTAAAGTTGCTGCTGAGCAAGGTGCTAAAATTGTTTTGTTACCTGTAGGTTAAGTATCTCTTTCCTTCTTGTTTTCGTTCAACACTTTCTATGTCATGAGATGTAGATTATATTTTTACAAGAAATTGAATCCAAGATTCACCTGTGGATAGGAAATGTGGAATTGCCCCTATTCAACTGATTACTTCGATAAATTTGCCGAGAATTTTGATGATGAGGGTGACTCCCCATCCTGTACTATGTTATCAAAAGCTGCTTCTTTCCATGGGATCACAGTGGTTGGTGGGTCTATTCCTGAGTGGGATAATGGCCGGCTTTACAATACTTGCTTTGTATTTGGACCTGAGGGAAAGCTTAAGGCTAAGCACAGGAAAGTAAGCAGCTTGTCCTATATATTCCATGAGTATAATAAAAATGAGTTTTAAACTCGTAAGGATTAGCAAAGAATGGTGGTTTTCTCTTGCAGATTCATCTATTTGATGTTGACATTGAAGGAGATATTTCGTTCAAGGAATCTGACACCTTTACTGCAGGAGATCGTCCTACCTTTTTGGATACAGGTATAGTATTTTGAAACTGAGTTTATTTATGCCATGCTTTATTTGTAATTTTGAATTTATTTCTATATAAGGGGTTAATTGCACTTTTCATTTAAATGTCCAAACAGTTTTTTTTTTCACAAAAATAACTGAATTTAACTTTCATTGCACAAAAATTACTTTCGTACTGTAGGCTGTCTGGATGCTAAGCCACATCATTGCTACCTTATTGCCATGTAAACATTCAGATAGCCAACTGACTGAAATTGATTTTTGTACAATAAAAGTTAACTTTAGTTATTTTTGTTTTGTATTGCAAAAAAAATTTTGATTATTTAAATGAAAGTAACACAAATTCAATAACCACATGTGCAATTAACTCTCTATATATAAGCAAGTAAATAAAGAACTTATCTTAATTGTAGACGTTGGCTGCATTGGAGTGGGGATCTGTCACGATATTCGTTTTCCTGAATTAGCTATGCTGTATAGAGAGAAAGGTTTTGGACACAATTTATCCTTTATCATAATGTACAAAAAAAAAAAAACTTTCTTTAATGAAACAATTAAAGTGATTTGTGTGTGAAATTCAGGTGCCCACATAATATGCTATCCAGGGGCATTCAACATGAGCACAGGTGAAATGCTGTGGGAGCTGGTTCAGAGAGCAAGGTGAGAACAGTGAGCCTCCTTCTTTGGTAGCACTAGTGCAAAATGAGACCATCATACTCTTAAGTAAATTACATTAACATGATTCCATCTTTAAATCTGTGATAATTAATTTGGGTGAATTTCACCAACTGTACCTCAATTATTTAAATTGTAACAACTCAGTACTCCAAAGATTATTTGTAACACAAAAGTACTAAAATTATATAAATTGTAACAAGTCAATACTTCAAATATTATTTATAACACAAAAGTATCTCAACTTTTATTTTGTAACTAAATAATACTTATATCTTCAGCTATTAGGACCCGTTTAGCATTGTGTCTGGAAAAAATGTTTTTCTAAAAAAAATTTTGTATTTTTAATTTTTTTGAGTTTTGAAAACTGTTTTTGGTAAACACATATAAATAGATGTTTTTTTTAGAAGAAGATTTAAAAAAAAATTCATAAAAAATTAAAAAAAATTAGTCAATTAAATAAAAAAATTCAAAATATGCTTTTGAAACACTCAACAACACTTTCAAATACCTCTTTAGTCACTCTAATAGAAGTATGACATGAAATATCCAAATAAAATTTAATAAAAACAAAATTAGTTGTAATACTCGGTCAACAAAGTTGAAATTTATCTAATGTGGATATTATAGCTAATTTTATTTTTATGAAAATTTATCTGATATGGATATTTCATATTACACTTATGTTAGAGAAATTAACAGTTAAACACGAAAATACTATTTAGTTACGAAATAAAAATTGAGGTATTTTTTGTATTACAAAATAAATGTTGAAGTGCTTTTGTGTTACAAATAATTTTTGAGATACTGAGTTGTTACGATTTATATAATTTGAGTACTTTTGTATTACAAATAATTTTTCAGATACTGAGTTATTACGAGTTATATAATTGGAGTACCGTGGATGAAATTCATCCTAACTAATTTCAATTACTTCAAAAGTGCAGGGCAGCGGATAATCAGGTATTTCTTGCAAGTATTGTCTCAGAAACTCTTAGCTTTGGAACAAGTTTAGAATATTAACTTTGAATTGTCATGGAGGAAGCTATTTATAGCTACTTGCTCACCTTCTCGAGATTCCGCTGGCTGCTATGAGATATGGGGCCATTCTACCCTTGCTGGACCGGTAACAAAATGCTTGCAAAATTTCCTTAAGACAATAAGTGATGTATGAATGAAAGGTTTTGATTATTTGATATTGTCGCCATTTGTGCTTCAGTCAGGTGAGATAATTGCAACTTCAGGCCCTGAAGAGACTATTATGATTGCTGATATTGATTATTCTGACATTCAAGTTCAAAGGTAATTGAAATTTTTGAAGGAACTCCCTGCCTTGCCTTGCTTAGTGAAGTTGAGACTTTGTGCAGAGAGAGTCAGCCACTTGAGCGACAAAGGCGAGGAGATGTTTACCTGTTCAAGGAAATTTCTGAAGGATTGCTATACTGACAATCCACCCTTGAGGGAATGTTAAAAGTTCTGAAATTAAGATGCTGCTGGCAATTGTTATCTGGGTTCAAGTAATGGGCTATTATGGTGCACCGGAAGAAAGTCCTGTCGCCTTTTGGGTATGCCACAGGAATCCATCCACAGGAGCAAGCAAGTATGCAAGCTTTGTTTATCTCTTACAAGTCATCTTTCTTTTTCCCAGCGATACATGGTCAACAGAAAACATTCTTCTCCATCAAGTTCTACCTTATATTTCCTCTGTAGAAATAATTACTTTTTTCTTGTCACACTTAACCTATGACGGGGAATCTTGCTCTAAAGATTCTCCAAAACTGTCGTTGAATTTTCTTCCAAGAAAAGCAATTCTTTATACGGGTTCAAGTAATGGCCTGTTATTGTGTACTGCAAGATTGTCGTCGGATAAAGTTTACCATGTCCGCAATCCATTGACGAAACAATGGGCGACTCTCCCTCATTCATCAAGAAGTTACTATTTTTCTATAGCAGGAATTGTTTGCCACCCTGCCCTGGTTATGACACTTGTACTGGTTTCAAGGTAGTGAGGATCTTATTTTAGTAGAGAATTATACATCTCAAGTCTCAACATATTTCTGATCCATTATAGAAAATAATTTAGGAAAGATATCTGTAAACTCGTATAATTTCTGAGGTTGTCTTAAACTACAGGAATACTGCAGAATTACTCAATTTGATAACTCATAGGATTACTGCAGAATTACTCAAAATTACAGCACGGCCAAAATATGTTTACCTATTCCCCACAACTAGATTGGCAGTCACCCTCTACCGCTAGTAATCCATCAACAGAAAACAAGAATCAGCGGCCTATAACAATGCCAGTTTATGTTATCATGTCTTCAAAGGAGCTTTCTTCTCTCTGTCAGATATTCGGGCAGGAGCTGTTGAATGCGATTTGAACCTACCCCTTCCTCCATCTTCCTTTTCCTGAAAAGTTGCAAAACACAAATTATCAAATTTCCTGAACAGACTTCTGCTCTAATTTTTGCTCACAAGAAATTAAATATTTGAAAGAAAAAGGGCATATCGAAGTCCAGAAACATTTGAAGGAACATATTTCAGAATAAACTTTTCAATAAACATATGGAACATGAATTGTAAAATAGTGGTATAACATTCCCGTTACGGTTCAGTAAATTTTTAAGTGCCCAACATATTGACGTGATAGTCATTCAGACAAGGAACTGAATATTTGCATGATCAAATAACTAAATATTCATCACCTTTTTCTTAACAATCTGAACAACATCCTCGTCTTGTAGAGTATGACCAAGGCCACAGTGTTGAGGGTAATGCCGTGCACTTGTGCCCCATACTAGCACGTATTTCACATCCTTCACTAAAACTCCTGTGTATGTGATTACAAAAGTCTTCGACTGAGCAACCACCTCTATCCTATTATGCAGAGCAAGAGATGGTCAAAACTATAAGAAACTGGTATTCCACACACAAAACTCAAGCCAGACCATACGTGCAGATGCATAAAAGAACAGGTAAGTACAGGTAAGTATGCAACATACTGCTGAAAGAACTACAGGATCAGTGAAA
This sequence comes from Balakata baccata, assembly GCA_949630135.1. NCBI lineage: Eukaryota > Viridiplantae > Streptophyta > Magnoliopsida > Malpighiales > Euphorbiaceae > Balakata > Balakata baccata. The sequence continues at coordinate 59,944 of CATIWF010146708.1, read as the reverse complement.
TCAGGTTGCTGGCCTTGTGGTTTGGTGTAGACTCTCACTAGACCCATTTCTTCCCACATCTTTGCGAGTAATCTGTCCAAGTTGAGCTGTTTAAGAAATGTGAAAAAAAATTGTCAAATTTTCAAAAGCCATCTGCATAATATGAGCATGCTGCACACATTTTTGTTTAAACCATATTAGCCTTACAACTGGTTTCTCGACGCGCTATAGATGCCAGTGAGATGTTTTGCAACATAAAGCACAGGGGATTACGCATAGATTGCAAGAACATGCATTACACATAATGCTCATGAAAGCCAGTATAGCTGTTTGTAGCCACAAAAGATGTGGTTTTGACTTCTGAGATCACTGGCTTAAGTTCTGTTGCTGAGAAGTGTTATGTATTTGAACTACATTACAGAAATAAGAGGATCAGATTTGTGGAACCTGCCTTCAAGTTGCAGCTAATGACAACAGAATTTGGTTGGCGAGCTAACTTGTCCACATCATCAATACCAATAACATCTACCTTGTTGTAAACATATATACAATTCATGTATTTCCGGTTACCCTCAATGAGATCATCCACAGTGGCATCCTCACGGAATAGCACCTGCATTGAGTTCATCAATAAATGAGATTAGTATCATATTGAGATTAATTAAATTGCAAACACATTGATCTTTCCCACAAATCTATCACAAAGTAAGAAATATAAAATGAATAACTTAAAAGCAAAGAAAGCTGGCATACAGTAGCCTACTGCACAACATGATAAGTTTAAAGAGGCAAAAAATTAGATTATGTAAGCAGGAGAGGAGAAATATATATATATATATATATATATATATATTATGTTTTTACTGCTATTCTTGATCAACAAAATAACATTCATTTTGCAAGGTGGCGAAGAGAATATTTTTGTCCAGAAAAGCACACTTAGTAAGAGAGAGAATCAAACTTAGTTAGGCATCAAAGTAAAACTAACTTCACTGATATCAAAGGGAAAGAAAAAAATCTGCAACTAAGAGAAAGAAGTGATATTTTATGCTAAAATAAACCAAGCATTTTTTAAAAAAAGAAAAGGACGGCGGGTAAAATAGCAACCCCATTTGCCCCACCAGGGTTTATGCTCTGCCATTTTTGAAACTAGTGGAAATTAGAATCATTCAGTTGTACTGTCACCAGCACAAAAGTATGAATCTCAATGGCATAAAGTGGAAAGTACCTCTGCATTGTGAATTTTATATTCATGTAAAATCTGATAACAGAGCGTCTCATCTACGTGTGTTAAAGGCACAGTGCTGTTGAAGGAGATGCCTCCAGTTTTTTTCTTCTTAAAGTAAATCTGCACAAAGAAATTCAAAGCCAAAATTTAATACAACACACAATACGTTCTTATGATATTAGCAAATTGTTATCAGCCGCATTTGAAATGATATCCATGACAAGAGATCAGATCTAACTGGAAGTACGATACCATATATTGATAAAGGTTGAATTAAAACCTAGCAAAGTCGTTAAGAATTAAAGATTACAGGAATATGGCAAGCCTCTATATCATTGATACCTATGTACTTCTATTGAATATTAATTATCCATTACCCTTTGAGTAGGCATTAAACTTACTATCCCCAATAGACAAACTTACTTGAGGTGGTCTCTTGTTTAAGCGCAAACCCACAGCTTCGAGTTCCCTTGTCAATATTTGTCGATGCCCCTCACTCTATAAGAATTTGAAATTGATGTAGATGTAAGAACATCAACGATTTGGCAGATAGCAAATGCAGCAACAGAAAATAAATGAACTTCTAATACTTTATAGTTTATACAATGCAGTAGGATGTTTATAAAAGAGAAAAAGGAAAAATGATTTCCAGCGAGCAGCACGCATGGAACTTATTGAGGTATCAGTGAAGAAAAAAATTCTCTTTTTCATTAGAGGGAAAAAATGATAATGCAAAAAGATAGGAAGTTTGACCAGAACACCAAGAGGCTTAATAATGTTAAACATCTTAAGAGGAAAACCAAGATGAAATAAACCAAACAACGCAAGATGTCCAAGGTAGCTACAGCAATATTCGATTAGGTAGAAGACAAGAAAAATATCTTGCACATAACATCACCTAAAAATAATTCATGGTTCTCAGAACAGGATCTTCACAATTTTGTTATCAATCCAATGAAACGATAAAGAGTCTTCCCTTTTGTGACTTGTTTCATTTTACAGTTTGCATCAAAAGGTGACATTGAATAAAAAATATATAAAGTGTTTTAACAGTCAAAGTGTAAGCAAAGCATAAACCACAGGATTATCATAAAAGCCATTGTATTTGGTCATCAGCAATTCTAATAAAAACACTGTATGAGGTACAAAGATTCTTACTTTTGAGGCATCAAGGACCATCAACACTATATCTGAAGACTTGGAAACAGCAATAACCTGAGGAGAAAATAAAAACTTAGATTTTTCTTTTCACTGGGCACTGAATCAATAGTGCAAGAGGATGTTCAATTTAACAACCACCATATAGGTATATAAGCATGAATACAAGCATCTATACCTGTCTCCCACGTCCCTTGCCTTCTGAAGCACCTTCAATAATTCCAGGAAGGTCAAGCAGCTGAATTTTAGTATCATTATAGTGTATGATCCCAGGAATACAGGTAAGTGTTGTGAACTCATATGATGCAGCTTCTGAATGAGTGCCAGTTAACATTGTTAAAAGTGTTGACTTCCCCACACTGCATCCAAAGTCGGAACCACAATCTCACATGTTGGCATTGTGATGACACATGCTCATTGGGGATCAACAGTGAGAATTAACATTATTCTCTTATCAATTCGAAGACTAAGAAGTATCTTTTTTACCAGAAATAATGCAATACAGAATCCACTATTATATTAAAAATCCAAGTGCGGCTAATTTTTTCCTATAAATATAATTTGAACCAATTATTGTGAAGTAAAAGGATGTACTGAGGCAGACGATTTTCATTTTTACACTGTAAAGTAAAAGTTGAATTCAATGTACACAATGTTCTTAACAGCCTATTTGCTTGTCGTGCATGAGTGTGGGAATGCCTTTGACTGTTCACATGCAAATAAAAAATTTACAAATCATAAAGTTGGCAAACCTTGGAAATCCTATCAATGCAACACATCCATGGCCAAATTTTGTAACTTCAAAACCATCTCCACCTCCACTAGAACCCTGATTCAGAAAAGCAAAAGAAGTCAAACCTTTAACAACTCTAAAAGCAATGTAATATAAACACAAAGAAAATAAACACCAAGAGGAGCATAGCACAGTGAAAATATAAATAAGGATTATACAATGTTCAACGGCTACATGTAGGAATTTAGGTAATCACTGGGGATGAAGATGCACGAAATTTGATTTATGGAACTCCCATCCACAATCATCCTGCATGTACCAGGAAGAGAATTTACAGCAAAAACACCACATACCTACTAGCACCAATGATGCCTACATTTAACTGATGCTTTCACAAATACATCTAAATTGCACATCTATTGATAAACTTAATAAATTATCCATGAACCATAGAAATAAATTGTCCTCATATCTAGAAGTTTAAGATCAGAGTTTTAAGGAGGTAGAAATCCGTTAACAACCAGAACTTGTCTCATATTTAAGGCCTGGAACGCATTCCATGAGAATGATTAGCTAGTGCATGCCATTGCCAGCGAACCAACCTATCTACCATAATTTTGCAAACAAGGAAGCTATTTTCGTTCAATTATTAGTTAAATCCAATGCAGTTTCAAACATCAACAAGTGCATGTTAGAGAGAAAAGAAAAACATAATACAGGAAAGCTTCGTACTTTAGGAGGTTCCAACAATTGTGTCCTTAGCTTTGCTATCTTTGCCTTGAGCTGACCAAGATGATACTCTGCAAGTTACACACAAACAAAATAAGCTCAACTAAATAAAAGTTCCCCTTCAATATCCTGGATTGTTACGAGGACTGATAAAATAGAATAAATCAGAAACATAATAATCAGTTTAGAGTACATGTAATACAAAGAACCTGTCGCCTTATTTTTCTGGGTTCGAGCCATCTCGGCTTCAATTTCTTTAATTTTCTCGATTATCCCCATGATAGCTGGATTTCAGCTGCCACCACTTCTAGGAACGACAAGGAATTCAAAACTGTCAGCCTTGTTTCCAAATTTTCGATTAGAACACTGTTAGTAATCAACCGAGATAAAGCTCATAATCAACAACCCAAATTTTAATTCAACATGTTTGAATTAACCATACTAAACAAATAAAACATAAACTTTAATCTTTAATCTTTAAATAGTGCAGCCAATTCAGTTTCCTTAAGCCTTTGAACTTTTGCTAAGTTTTTCTATATAAATTAAAGGAACAAAAAAAAAACTAATATAAACGAGATAGAAATATAACGCTTTTTGGTGGATGACACACCGGAACTAATTCGAAGCCGATTCCGGGTTCTTAAGATGGGAAAAGGAGAGTGGCAGGTAACAGTGCAGGGTGTTTGATGAAGGACGCTGAGAAGAGAATGTAGGGATTGGAGGACCTTTAACTTGAGGGAAATTTACGGCTGTTACCTGAAGTGTATGGCTTTTTTCAATTTTACTAATATTTTCATTCTTGTATTTTTTTAAAAATATTATATTTTAGTATATATTTAACATATTTTTTATTTAATTAATAATCATTTTTTATATTTTAAATATAATTTAAGAATTTTATTAACTTTTAAAGCCAATATTTATCTTTATGCATGTATTTATTTATTTTTAATTATTATTTAATTAATTTAATTAGAAAAAAGTGTAAATTTGAATTTAATTAATTTAATTATCAAATTAAATTCTTGACAAACTTTAATTAAAAAATATAAATTTATATTTAATTAACTTAATTAAAGTTATTTACTTTAGTAAACCTTTGGTAAATTCTTAGATAAATTTATGGTAAATTTTAGTAAATCTTGAGTAAATTTTGGATAAATTTTGAGCAAATCTTAGGTAAATTTTAAGTAATTAATGTGTAAATTTAATTTTCATTAATTTTCTGAAAAACATTGAGTAGATTTTGGGTATAATTTGAGTAACTTTAAATAAATCTTTGATAAATATTTTATAACATCAATTTTCAATGATTTATGGTAAACATTAAGTAAATTTTGGATAACTCTTTAGTAAATCTTAATAAATCTTTGAGTAAATATTGTGTAAATTAAACTTCCATTATTTTTTAGTAAATATTAAATAAATATTGGGTATAATTAAAACAAACTTTAAGTAAATATTTGAAAAATCTTTTGTAAATTCAATTTTCATTAATTTGTGGTAAATATCGGGTAACTCTTGGATAAATTTTTAAGTAAACATTGTGTAAATTCAATTTTTATTATTCTTTTAGTAAACATTAGATAAATATTTAGTATAATTTGAGTAAGTTTTAAGTAAATTTTTTAAAAACTTTTTATTAATTTGTGGTAAATCCTGGATAAATATTGGGTAAATTTTGATAAATTTTTAAGTAAACCTTATATAAATTTAACTTTCATTATTTTTTAGTAAACATAAAATAAATATTGGATATAATTTGAGTCAACTTTAGAATATTTAAAAAATATTTTGTAAATTCAATTTTTATTAATTTGTAATAAACCTCATATAAACCTTTGAAATACAATATCTTTGGGCGATTTTAACATTTTTTTAAGCACTAAGTACTTTTGAAAAAATATTTAAAGAACAATATTTTTACAATTATTTTCCACTTTTTATTATTTTTGTTAAATTCTCTTAACTTAACTTCCTTGGGATTTAAGGTCCAGTTTTACATAATTTAATGATTCAGCCCATGCAATCCAACTTAACCCAATAAATTAGGCAAATTATATTGTGGACTTTGAATATGGACCTCACATGTGTGATAGTGACAATAAAATATGATGATAATTGTCATATCCACGATATAAATCATGACTATACTGCTGTTGTTTGTACCGCAGTACGGAGGCATATTAACTAGAGTCTAAATACGGACATATGAGTGTAAGAAATCTAATTTAATATGATAATATGATGCTTAATATGAATATTGAGTTGATTTGATAAAACATTGCGATTTTGTTTTATGTTCGTAAATTAAGGCAACAGACTGGATTGATAATACACAGTTTTCGCCTGGTAGTGAGAATTCGAGTTAAGCATACCATAATAGGGAGAATAATATTTCAAGATCATAGGTGTAGTTATATGGAGATATTTTGAGGTTAAGAGCTCCGATTTGCAATAATAATGTTCCTAATGCAAATTTACAGTCCGATATTTTGATTGAGAGTTAGAGTTAGAGATATGTTTTTGCTATCGCAATAATATCAATGTGATCACAATTGAATTCTAAGATTTTTAAACAGATAATTTAAAAATCAGAATTTAAATGAATTTTTACCGGCATGATTTAGAAAAAAAACTAAACCGCAAAAACGTAATTTTTATACTGGCAGTCGTTTTGCAAAATCGGAAAGACCATTCTGAAGATAAAATTTTTATGAGAATAGTGATATGTTTAATTTGAGGAGATAAGGTCATTTGATATATGAAATTTAAGAAAATAAATTTGCTCATATACTAAAATGAAAATTTGGAATGTTGGTGGAAAAAATTAAAAGTCAATGTTTATTTTGGATTAATTTGGATAAAATCTGAAATATCTTGTTGATTAATTTTAATTGACCAATATGAGCAAAAATTAAATTTTAATTAAGATGAATTAAGCACTAATCAACTATAAAAAGTCAAAAAAAATCAACAATTCATATAAAAAAAAACTTACATCATCTTCTTCTCTTTCTTCTTTTGCACGATCACCATGTCATTTTCCTTAATTTCTTTCAATTTTCTCTCACAAATTACCATAATTCAAGGCAAATGAGGTATAAAGAATTAAATAGCAGTGAATAAAATATTTTTAGAGAAAAATCAAATATTGGTCAAAAATTCCAAAAAAATTTTGAGGTGAAATTTTCTTCACTTTTCTTTCAAATTTTCATTAATTTAAGTTGATTTGAATGATTGTTTTGAATAACTTTTAGTTTGGTAGTGTGTTTGATGTTAAATTTGTGAAAACAAGGAATTCAGGTTTTGTAGGATAATTATGAAAAAATTAAATAAAAATGGATAATGAGTAGAATGAGACTTGAGGAAGATGGATATAGTGAAAAATTGATGAAAATAATTTTTAAGAATTTTTGTGGAATTTTTAGAAATTTTTTATAATTATGGCCGAATCTTTGAAAAATTATTTTGAAATATTTGTATCATAAAATGATGAAAATATAGTTAAATGGAGTATTTGGAAGTGGAAGATAATTTTTGGAATAAATGAAATGTTTAAAATAATTTTTTGTGAATTTTTGGATTTTTGGCCTAATTATTGAAAAATTTATTGGAAATTATTAAATATTATTTTGGTGAAATTGGTGAGGGAAAATACAAGAAAATGAGTTAAAGAAATCATAGGAATTTATTTGGAATTTTTAAAGCATTTATTGAATTAATATGAATTTTTGAGTGGAAAAATGGATTTTTGGAGAAAAATAGTTTGAAGGAGGAAAAATAAGGAAAATAAAATGTTTACAAAAATAAGAAAAAAATAGTATTGGAAAATATTTGGTCATAGCGAAAAACGTATTGGATGACTAAAATTTCTAACTATGGGTTAAACGCGTGTAACGAGAAAAAATAATATCAATATAAGATTTTAATATATGAGATAGCGGAAAATATTGAAAAGTTTTATTTTCAACATAATATATGTTAAATATGACTCTGTAGTTAATCAGAAATTATTATTGTTCGGGAGCATTTACAAAATCGGAGCCAAAGACAGACTAGGAAAAGAAGTCGATAAATATCGGCATGTGACAGTTGAGGTATGTACAATAATTTATAATTTTAGCTATTAGATGTTAAAAATATGATTTTAATTGAATTTTGATTTAAATGAGTTTATATGAAGAATATGAAACGGAGAAATAATTATTTATGGCAAATATTAACAAAAAAAATATTTTTGTTTCTTGTTTACTTGAATGATAAAATAATTTGAAATATTATGAAAATTTATATTTGACAATATTTTAATATTTTAGCCAATATATTAGCATATACAACAGTTTAGAGAGTTATTGGTATGTCAATAGGGTTATTAGTTTGATGGATTTACTGTTGCTATATATTGTACTTTACGGCATGATGGGTTTCATGTGGTCATATAATACATATGTTTGGTCTGGTAGATTTCCTAATATCATGTGATATATTTTATGCATATTGTTTTCTTTGATTCATTAGGTTTTATAGAATCATGAAATAATATGTACCACTCGTTTCCCTGTTATTAGTCTATAGTGATTTAATATATGAGTATAACAAGAGATTTTTATGAGTTTTATGATATTGATAAATGATTTTATATTTAATATTTTTCTATAAATGACTGCTATTATAAATTACTGTACCACTGAGTTGTATAACTCAGCGCGATAGTTTGTTTTTCTCTCGCACATGTTTCAAGTAAAGATAAAGTGACAAATATTATAGATATAAAGTCGTTGATAGTATACCCCACAATATGGAGTCAAACCGTAGCGGTAGTCATTCCGAGCGAATTGACATTTTTTTTTGTATTTTGTTATTATGGTATTAATGAAGTAAATAAAAAAAAAACACTAAGGGCACATTATACGTGTAAAAAGTTGTGACAATTTTATAAATAAAATAAATTTATATACCTATTAAATACAATGTGACAATTTCGTAAATATTCATCGTTCGATTATTGAAAAAAGTTCATTACTTTATTAATAAATGTTCATAAATTCATTAAGAAATTTTTAATATGAATAAAATAAAAATTTATTACTGCAAAAAATTAAAGAAAATTATATAATATTCATTAAATTATATACACAATGCATCTTTATCAAAAAAGATTTAATGGATTTATATTTCATCATACAGTTATTGAAAAATGTTCGTTACTTCATTAATAGATTTTTATTATTTTATTAAAAAATATTCATTATGAATAAAATAAATATTTATTAATTTATTATTACAAAAATTAAAAAAATAATATAATATTTATTAAATTATATACACAATGCATTTTCATTATGAGAATTTAATGGATTTATATCTATGGATCAAAATGTAAATACTCATCAATTGGTTATTGAAAAAATATTCATTATTTTATTAAAAAATATTAATTAGCTTATTAAAAAATAATTATTGTAAATAAAATAAAAGTTCATTAATTTATTATTACAAAAATTAAAAAAAAATAATATAACATTTATTAAATTTATACACAGTGCATTTTGTTTCAAAATTCTAGATTTATTAGTAATAAAGTAAAAAATTTATTAGTTTATTGAAAATTTTTTATTTCGAATAAAGTAAAAGTTTATTAATAAAAATTTATTAGTTTATTGGTAAAATGTTCATTAATTTATTAATAAAAGTTTACTTTTTATATTAATGTAAGTTCATTTTATTTTCTTGTGTACTTAATTTAATAAATTTTTTTGTTTTAATTTGTAGATATAAATTCATTGAATAATCTTCAAATAAACTCAAAACGTACTAAAAATTGAGATAAAATACACCAAAAAAATAAAAAATCAAGACAAATTGTATATGAAAAACACAATAATTGCTGATTTTGTTTTAGAATAAAATGAACATTTTACTAATAAGCTAATGAATATTTTTATTAATAAACTAATGAACCTATTTTAACAAATAAACATGTGTAAATTTATTTTATTTATAAAATTGTTGTAATACTCCTTACGTTTCCGTATATATCGTCGTATACTAAACTTATAAGCAGTGTTACAATTTATAAAACTGATACCAAAATATTTAAATAATTATATAAAATACTATAACATTTTTATTTAAGTAGAAGAAGATATACAATATAATTTCAAATTCACTCTATACTTATGCTCCTCTATATATGGACTAAAACTCATCCTACGCGTAAGAGATGATATCAATTTTGTAAATAAATCAAACTTACACAGTTATCAATTACACATTGACATTTTTATAAATATTCATTATCTGTCATTAAATAAAAGTTAATTAATTTATTGAAAAATATTTATTAATTCATTAAAAAAAGTTCATAGGTTGTTGAAAATGTTCATTACGAATAAATTGAAAAATTTATTGCGAATGAACTAAGGGTTCATTATATAATTAAAAAAATATTCATGACGAATAAAGTAAAGTTTCACAAGTTTATTGAAAATATTCATTGCCAATAAATTGAAAAGATTCATTATGAATGAACTAAATGTTCATTAGGTTATTAAAAGAGATTCATTAATTTATTAAAAAAAGTTAATTACGAATAAAATAAATATTTATTAGTTTATTGAGAATATTTATTACGAATATACTGAAAATGTTCATTACAAAATTAATTAAATATTCATTAATTTATTAAAAAAGTTAATTAGTTTATTAATACAAGTTCATTTTATTTATCTATATACTTAATTTAATAAATATATTTTTTTATTTTCATACGAAATCATTAAATTATCTTTAAAAAAAATCAAAATATAACAAAAAAAATTGAGATAAAATACATTATAAAAATAACAAATTGAGATAAATAACATTTGAAAAAAAAAATAAAATAACTATTAATTTTGTTTTAAAATAAAATAAATATTTATCAATAAATTAATAAATATTTTATTAATAAATTAATACATGTATATCAGTAAATAAATATATATAAATTTATTTTATTTATAAAATTGATATTATATCATTTATACGTGTTTTACATATATTGTAATGTAAACTATTTTGCAAGATGTAATTTGCTTCATATAAGACTTCAATAAATTGTTCACAGAAATATTATATTTTAATTTTAAAATAATTTATTTTGAGAAAAACTATTTATAATACAGTTATCCAATTCGCGGCATGAAAACCTCTGGTTAAAAAGAAGAAGAAAAAGAAAAAGTGGCTCATAGATGGCGGTTACTCTTACTTCAACTCTTCTTCCCCAATCCTTCCTCGCTTTCCCTTCTCGCAGTCCATGTAAATCATTGCATCCCTCTTCTATCTTATTCGCCATCAACGGTCCTGCTCTCACTCGCTGTTCGGCCAAGAAGAAGAAAAGCTTCGTGGATCAAATTCTTGATTACATCGAAGGTACTACTTTCATAATCTTCGTCCGTCTATAATTTGTTCTGAAACACTAAAATCATGACTTTCTCAATTTTGGGTATTGTGTGTGTGTGTGCGCGCTTTTGAATTTTTTTTTGTTTTCCCTTCGATTTTAGGCGGTCCTAAGCTGAGGAAATGGTACGGAGCGCCTGATCTGCTCCCAAAAGATGGATCTACAGAAGCTGAAGATGAGGACGAATTGTCAGGTATTTTTTTTAGGTATCAATTTTTAGAATTTCTTTTTCTGTAAAATGCCGAAAAAAAGTGTGGCCTTTCCTCTTAAATGCAGAAGAAGAGGAAGTAAGAGATACAATTCTGGTCACAGATGGAGATAGTGACATTGGTCAGGTGTGCTTCATCATTAATAATTCCCTCTCCCATTCTGCACTACGAGATATGAATAGATGATCTGTGGGTTATATTGCACCGCTTGCAAAAATTCATCGGATAGTTGCTGACTTGTATGGTCAATCACAAAAACTTTCAGTTGCAGTTGGTTCTTTTGTTGCATATGGTTGAACAAGTTTTTTTTTTTAATTTTTTTATTTCATTAATCTGAGACTTGTATCTCTAGCTTGTGTAGATGGTAATAATGTCACTGATTGTTAAACGAGCTCGAGTTAAGGCGCTGGTGAAAGATAAGCGGACAGCCATGGAAGCTTTTGGAACTTATGTTGAGGTATGTACAATAATTAATGATCCATGAAATTACTTTCCATTGTCATGTATTTTCTTGAAAGCTGTTTTGCCTTGCCTATTTGTTCATTATTGCATTGAGATGTGCTAACTACTAATGGATTTTGAGCTTTTCCCTTCGCAAAGTCAATCTCAGGAGACACAAGTAGCAAGCCATTTATAAAGAAAGCTCTAAGAGGCATTCGCACAATAATATGCCTAAATGTATGTGTTCCTAAGATCCACAAGGTTTTTCTTACGGTTGCATGCATATGGTTATTAGTTCTTCTTATCCAGTTTCCACCTACCAGAAATATTAATTTTCATGTTGATCGGTTAATTGGTACTCTTAATTTTAGTTTTCCTGTGCTTCTTCTTGACCATATCAGCATACTGAATTGCAATTTTCAGTGATGATGTTCATACTGCAATCCCCACTTTACTCTAGAGTATCTGATTATTGTGCTTTTCTTAGGAGGAAAAAAAAAAAAACTATTCACTTTCAAAAGCTTCCTCAATTCAAAGTTATTCCTAGTAACAGTGTTACTGGCCATAATTTTAGTGACTTCATCATTTTCTTTATCACAGGATGGTTTTCTGTCTAATGTTGGAAGCTTGAAAGGTGTAAAACATGTAATCCTCTTGTCCCAGGTATATATCTCTCTCTCTCCGTCTGTTTTAAGCAGGTAATATAACAAAGCATTACATATTTGTATGTTATTTTGGTTTAACGAAGTTGCAGTTGTCTGTTTATAGAGGTAGTGGTGGCATTCAAGCTCTCATGAAAAACAACGCCACAAAATTGGCTGAGCAAGATGAATCAGTGCTGATGACTGCTGGGATTCCTTTCACCATCATCAGAGTTGGCGTGCTACAAAATACTCCTGGTGGATCGCAAGGTTTCAACTTTGGAAAGGTATCTGAATATCATATTCCTGTTTAAATAAAAAATACTAATTTTTATTTGTTGTGTAATGTTGTTCACACACTCAAACATGGAAAAAAAAGGTTGTCTAATAGCCTAATGATTTCAATAATCCTGAACTTGCAACTTTTTTTCTTTTTTTAATTTAATCCTTTACTTCTATTTTAACAAAATAGACGATTACTTAATCCAACACCTATCTCATATGATTTGCTGTATAATGCTAATGAAAAAGATGCATGGTACTAAATCATATTCTATTCTCTGTACAATCTGTCTTTAGGGGCGTAGCTACGATGAGACCCTACAAAAAAATTTTAAATGTTTTAATGTATAATAGTGTTATAATGAGCGACCTCACAAAAAATTAAGAAAGTAACCCCACATATGTAATTGTTGCCAGTTATATGTCATTTTTCTAAGATTTTTACTATATTTTGCTGGCATTTATATACTATTTTATATGTATAACCATATAATTGTTGTGTTATTTTATATAATTGTTGCCGATTATATGTTATTTTATATGTATAATCATATAATTGCTAGCAATTATACATATAAAAGTAACTTTACTAGTATTACTTGGCAATTATATGTTATAAGTGACTCCCCTGAAAATTTTTTCTGACTATGCCACTGCCTGTCTTCCAAACATATTTCCGTCAAGTTAATAAATAATGTCTCAACTTATATGCCTCAAACTCTTAATGTTAGTTAACATGAAAGGGCTTTTAATTGATTTAAGCGAAGCCAAAAAAGTTGATTTCAATGGATGTGATTTTCTAATTGCCTAGATGGTTTTACCTTCGCAGCCTGTAACCAAGTCTCTACTTGCCTTTGCTTGTCTAAGTTTCTAACAATATTGAGAAAATATCAAAGGGAAAAAATAAAGATCTGAGAATCTTGTTATTTCGTGTTTCAAATGGCTGTTACTTGCTCCCTTCCTTAGATAATAGTTGAATAAAGCTTGTTTCCTAAGTCCTACTATTTTCATGGTGTCCTAATTAAGAATGTTGACGGATTTGACCACTGGAGGAGAACATGAAGTCTATATAATCTTTTTCATTATAGCAACTGCGGGAAGAGAACAAACAATCTAATACTCCTCATAACAGGGTTGCACAGAGAAGGGAAGTCTTAGCAAAGAGGACGCCGCCCTCATTTGTGTCGAAGCTCTTGACATAGTCCCACAAGCAGGATTCGTCTTTGAGGTTGGTGAAGCATGAAACAGTCTGTCAATTACTCTATTTTTGCAGTTGCTCATACGAGTTCTGCTTTATTTTTGCATAAAGTGACGGCGCAAGCAGCTCTCATCTTTGTTATTGTTTCATTGCAGAATGCAATTGCTCAACTGATGAAATGTGTATACAATAGATAATTAAATATAGTGAAGCAAAGTCATGATTATTGATTAATAATAAGACGTGAAAAAAATAAAATAATCAAATAAACTTGAATGGACCATTTCTCAAAGAAATACAAAAGAGAATGAAGATTGGTTCACTGTCAATGAAACATCCGAGAAATCACATTATTTATTTATTTTTGCTGACCATTGCTTGGTGTTCTGTTTTTGTTTGTTGTAATATCTTTTAGCAGCTGTATAATCGACGTTGCCTTTTTGTATGGACTAATTGTAGGTGGTCAATGGCAAAGAGAAGATTTCAGATTGGAAAGCGTGTTTAGCCGGATTGATGGAGGAAGCAAAGCAGTAGCTTCCAAGGAGTTTCACGAATTGTGTTTTTTTCCTTTTATTATTTTTTAATTTTGCATTTGTAATTTGTGATGCTTTTCGTGATGACTATACAAATTTGTTTCAAAATTTAGGCAGTAGACAGTTTGATTGAAAAGTTGAGTCAGTTATTGAGAATTGAGCAATGGGAAGATGAGGAGAAGTGGCCTGCATGACGCAGGCACAATGTGGGTCAGAATCAGAGATTCTTCCTAGAAAGTTGCAGTGTATTTTTATTTTTTTCTAAAAAAAAACACTAAAATCCTCTGCTCCATCTTTTTCATAACCTCCCCTATGACTTGAGATTCTCCACTCCCCTTTCAAAATTCAAATCAACAAACTATCCTATAATATTAGTAATATTATTGTCTTTCGTCGTTTCCCTTTCTTCTTTTCTTTAAACTGAGGAATTGGTGATGCTATGATAACGTCAGAAACAAAAAATTAATTTGGCGACAAAGAAAAAAAGGGTGATTCTTACATATTTAAGAATATAAGAGTGCATAATTTTGTGTTTCAGTTGCTCATAAAAGCAGCCAGTAGAGATTAAGAACTTTGATCTGTATTATAATCTATTATTATTTTTCCATTATAGCACTGCCAATAATTGGATAATTGATTATATCATCAGTGCCCAAAAAGAAAATCAACAACAAAAACTATCCATTTACATAAATCATCATCCACATGTCTTCCATATGAACAACATCAGTAAGTGGTTTAACATACAACTTAGTAATATTTTCTAAAAAAAGTTGCTGGCTCCACTAAAGAAAGCTCTTTTCTCTATCCAATTGTTTGTTCTTAAAGGCCGCTTCTAGACTTAAAAGAAAGTGAAAGGTAAGAGAATATCAGTAATTGAAGTAAAGAACCTAATGAGAGGATAACAAGGAAAGTTTGGGTTAGTTCCACTTCTTAAAGAGTCACTGGGCCCTTGTTCTGTTCCATGATTATCTTTAACCTAAAAGTATTAAAAAAATAATAATAATAACCAAGATAGCATCTTTCTTTACCTTAGTTGATGTTGATGATGACAAACAATTGAGGGTCGCCATTAATTGGGGGAAGTCGAGTTAAAAATGATTATCACCCACGATATCAGATTCTAAACCTGAGGTCCTTAAGCAAAGTATATGGAAAAAAATTATTAAAGAAAGCCGCTTTCCTTTCACCAATTTACAAAAAAGGCATCTTCAACTCAAAAGGCCAATAATTTAGAAGGAAACAAGAGGTGCATGTTCCCACTTCCCCACAGAGTCAAAAAGGGCAGATAGAATTAACAGCACAAAGAACAAATCTTCACAGTAATTTTCACCTAGGATGCAGCCTTCATGAGGAATCTTTTGACAAACAGAGGAAAAGAATAAAGTGGGTTGTTGAAAGTCCCCATCAAAAAGCAGACCAGATCATAGTATATCATCAGAAAATGGTGATGATCATCATTTAAAAGACAAATCATATTTGGTCATTTCTAACAACCTAAAAGACGAGAGGTCTTTATATTTTTCATAATTTTACTATAATGACAGTTAAGTGATCAAGCTTGGTCAATCAAACCAATTATAAAGATTACAGAAAGTACAAATAACAAATCATAACCAAGCACAATACTAAATCAACCATATAAGGAAAGAGATATCAGACATAAACCTATTCCAGAAATATTAAAAGAAAAA
Source organism: Balakata baccata (assembly GCA_949630135.1). Lineage (NCBI taxonomy): Eukaryota > Viridiplantae > Streptophyta > Magnoliopsida > Malpighiales > Euphorbiaceae > Balakata > Balakata baccata. The sequence goes on along the minus strand of CATIWF010146708.1, from coordinate 43,675 downwards.
GAATATCTCAAAATCCATGGAATCAATGTAGAACTCAATATAGAAAATGTAATGATGGAAGCATATTTGATTCAACAAGATGATACAGTTATACAAGCTTATGATCATAAATTTGTTAAACTGTTATTGCAATGGATACGGTGAAAACTATACTGAAGCTTAAAGCCTGGAGCAACACTTATCGAGACAGCTCCTCAATTTTTTTTCCCATCAATGTCTAAATATTCATCTTATTCTACCATGAATAGAGTACAGAATCTATATGAAAGCTCAGTTGGATCAATTACCCGGATCTGATTCTCTTTTGAGTTCCCTTTCCACTTGACCTCAAAATCCCACTTGATTCCCCTTCTGATGAAGCTTCCATTGATCTGGTAAAATTAGTGGAAAGATCAGCATAAAGATCAACTACCCTTCTTATGTTATTGTTTAGCTCTCTAATCAATCCCACATTTCGAGTCAAGTTATCAGGAATCTTTGATTCGTGGTTTTGATTTATTTCATTGATTAGCAATCTGTTTTGATCTAGAATGTCCTGAACTTCCATAAAACTCTTCTGAAATGTTTGCAGAACCTTCTTATCTACTTCGGCTCCATTGCCCATACCAGAAAATAAATCGTCTTCCATTTCAGCTTGGTTTCAATCAATTAAACCCACTCCTTTTCCTGCATCCAAAATAATTGGGTTGTTTACTATAAGAGAAGGATGAAAACAATAGACTAGCTATACTAAATTGAACTCTCTTTGTGCTTTTGAAATTTAGAAAAAATGGGCCCAACAAACTAAGGGATAATTTAGCCAATGTTTGGTTAGAACGAAAATAATAGGAAGAGAAATAAACATTTCAAGCCTGTATTTTCTATTATCTTGACACCATGATATCTAAACCTACCCATTAGCCGAGTCTAACCCAGTAGATATGTTATTTTCATTCATTTTCTCAACCAACAAACCGAGGGGTCCTAGGCAATGTATTAAACAGAGGGAGATAAAAAAAAGAAGATAAAAGTAATATCGATTGCTTTATGAGTTATGACATTTTAAAAAGATCATAAAGAAAAGCATACCACTTTTCGCATAGAAAGGAGCTTTTTTGAAAAAAAAAAAAAACCAATCCCAAGTTAAAGATGTTGGTGGAGAATAACATACTCTAAAATAACCCCAAAAAAATCAGTCAGTCAGTCACAGTTTATTCACAGAACATATAAGAAAAAGTCTTCTCACAAGAAACAACAAAAAAATCAAAAATAAATTTTGAAAGAGGAAAAGAAAATGAATCAAGTTGGTGTGTCAAGTAGGATAATTAGCCACAGATAAGGATCCATGTTTATTTCTCAAAGAAGAAAAACAAAATCAAATCCTTTTGATAAGCATTTGATGCTTTCTGGGAAATATCTACAAAGCAACAAGTGAAATCTTTCTGATTAATCAACCAACAAAGAAAAGATTACTATGTTAGCATCATAAATTCAAAAATATTGAAGAAAGCTTATTCATTTACTTAAAACAACAACAATTAACAAGAAAATGAAGAAATCCCAATATCTTCACATTCCTTCATGATTCAAGAGAATCAAAAAACAAAAAATTATCATAATATCTTGGAAATTAAAACAACCGGTGAACTGAAAAACACTTGACAACCCAGAAAGGGCAAAAGAAAACTTAGCCAAAAGAAAAGAAGAAAGAAAGAAAGAAAAAAGAAAAGACTTACCCATGAAGTCAAAACGACAAAGAAAACGGTATAGAAAATGAACGAAATGAGAAAATCTCTCATCTGTAGAGCAGTTCCCATTGCCTTACCTTCAAAATACAAAGCATTTTTAGCAGGAAAGGATTGGTTAAAGGAAAAAAGATTCAAACTTTCTCGAGAAAACGCGGAAATTTTCTCCAGAAAAAAGAGATGGATGGGTGTAGTGAATGAAAAATGGAGCGGGTGGAATGGAATCTTCGTGTGACTTCCAACAAAAACCCTGAAATCATGAGAGAGAGAGAGAGAGAGAGAGAGAGAGAGAGTTGGGAGCTATGTAAGATTTGATTGACAGGGAGAGGATCGTCACATACAAAATACAACGTTTGTGAGTGTTGTTCTTTTCTATCTCCTCTCTCTCTCTCTCACTAGGTATGATATTTCGCTCTCTCTCTACCTGTCCTCCGTGTTAACTTCAGCTGCAGTACATTCAGTCACATTCTTCTTCTTTTTTTTTTTTTCCTCATTAACAAATTGGATTGACAAGTGAAATCCTGGCCGTCCATTTTAGCATACCAAGACGACGTCGTACTATATCGCCGACTTTTCCACTGAATTTTGTTCACTTCCCTCCGAACCTGCATAATGCCATTAGAAATTTTCCCGGGAAAATTTTCTCGCTAGCCAAACACGCCTCCCTATTACATGCTTCCATGGACACTCTCGTCTCCTCGGCGCTCGAGGAAATCTGTTGCCGTGGCTCAGCTGGGCTTACTCTATTTTCCCTTTGGGCCACTCTAACTCCCACTCCTGCTGACTCTCTCAAAGCTTCTCTGTGGACAAACCTTTTATCTATCCCTACTCTACAGTTCATTGAGCCCGGAAGCGACACGCCGCTTAGCCCCTTCGACCCTAAAATCCAGCGTTTTGAAGACGCCGAGAAGCTTAGCTTGAAGATTGTGGCTAACGAGCATCTTAGGGATTGTTTCGTTGGCCTTTATGACATTCCTAGTTCCAGCATTGGTCATCTTCAGCGTAGCACACTTGAACGGCTTGCTGGCGCTAGGTAAGCTTTCCTTTTGTTTTTCTATTTTTCCCAAATTTTCAACTTTAGGGTTGTCGTCGTTGAAAAGTGGATTAGAGAAATATGATGGTAATGGGTGCAGAACAAATGGAATCACACAAAAACAACTAGCTAAGGAATTCGGCATTGAAGCGAACAACTTCTTCTATAGAGTGAGAAACCTTGAATCCCGAAAGTTGATTGTGAGGCAACCGGTTGTTGTGAAGACAAAAGAAGCTGACGGTGATGGAGAGACTAAAAACAGTTCAATTGTGAATACCAATTTGATATATTTATCTCGCTATGCGAAGCATTTAGGTGTTCAGCAAAGATTTGAGATTAACAAGGAAGAACAGTATCCAAGGAGTCCTGGGAATGTAGAGGAAATTGATGTGAGCAGAAATGGCTTTGAAAGAGAGTCTTTAAAAGATGATTTGCTTGTAAAAGATTTTTTACCTGCAATGAAAGCCATCTGTGACAAACTTGAAGCTGCCAATGACAAGGTAAATTTTGGTTGAGTATTTTAGATAATGGAAGTTAACTTTTGGGACTATGCTGATTTTTCAGTCAATGAAGGTACTTGTTGTTTCAGATATCAAAAAATCTCTTGGATATACCAAAACTTCAGGACACAGAGCTTGGAGATATGTAAGTATATCATAATTTTTGTCTATATAACATGGTTGAACTTCATAGTACATGCTGGTTATTTCATATTTTTTTCATTTAAATATGAACTGCATATTGTGCTTTTAGATATGTCATAGGTTGAAGGATGCGTACATTGTCGAAGAGTTTGACGCTAAGGTAAATGAGAAGGTAGGTTAAAAAATATGTACTGCAAAGAATGTTTCTACCTGGTTTTGTCGTCTACTTCATTGCTTCTTGTGCTTCTCTTCACAGGTTGAGCGTTGCTTACGCTTATTGAAGAAATTTCACCCAAAGAACTTTGAGTCCAAAACTCTTGGATGTGTACATGATTGTGATGAAGAACAACTGGTGAAGTTTGGAAGGAGGTATCAACAAACTGATCAGCTTGTAGAACTTCCTATTGACCATCAAATTTATGATGCAATTGATGCTAAAAAAAGTGATGGGACTACTATTATTGAGGTGGGAATGCATTCTTGTGTTAGAGAGAATTGTTCTCACAATCATGTTTTGCCCGTGTTGCTATTGTGAGCCTCCGATGCTTTTTTCATGGATTATTGCATGGTGAAAAGACATGTAATAGCTTTATTAGATGATAACTTAGCAAATTCTTGCCTTAATGTTATTATTTTTTCTTTCTTATGCTTTATATTGGTATGAGCAGGTGTGTGGGAGGCTTGGCCTTGACAGGAAAAAGAACGATTCTCGTTTTCATAGTTTGTTCTCCAGGTTTGGGATGCATGTGCAGGCAGAAAACCATAAAAAAACAGTAGCTTTTCGAGTTTGGAATTCTGAGAATTCTAATCCGGATGAGTTAAATGCATTTCTGGATAAATCCCAAACTGACGTTGGTAGAAATAGTATTTCTACATTCAACTTAGACAATCATGATGTTCCAGGCAGGTCCAGTGAACTCCTAGAGTACAATCATTCAACTTCTGAGGTTGATTTTGCTACCTCTGGAAATCTGAGTGATAGGGGAATTGATTGTGAATTGTATTGTGGCTCCCCTAAGGATGGTCAAACTAACCATGTGCTTCGCTCTCCTGCCAAGGTGCCAGAAGTTCACCAAGAGTCAATAGAAACTGCTTCGAGTGCAAAACTTGATTTGGTAAGCATGGGAACAGAGATGAATGCTGCTTCATCGGAGAGTACTTTGTTAAATCTACCTGAATCTGGGTCACGTCAGAAGCTTCCATATCTGCCTTTAACTGCCGATGGTGCCTCAAGGGAGCAGAGGATACTTGAACGATTACAGGTGCTTTCTGTCATTCGCTAATACACCAATATATTAACTCTTGTATTATCTATATTATTTTCAGCAATTTCTTTTCTAAAAAGCATATTGTTTATATATAAACATATATTTTTTTTGTAGAATGAAAAATACATTTTAAGAATGGAGCTGCATAGGTGGCTTGTGAATCTTGAGAAGGACAAGCACACAGCAATGGATAGAAGAACAATAGAACGAATATTAAACAAGCTTCAACAACAAGGGCAATGCAAAGTAGTGGAAATTAAACTCCCAGTTGTCACAAAATGTACCCGTAACCGTCGTGCTGTGGTTGTTCTTCACCCTTCTGTTCAAAGTTTTCCTCCTGAATTAATGGATAAAATTAACGATAGACTCAGGAATTTTGAAAAGCAAATTCGTGTTGAGGCATCATCGAAGTCGAAACTTAATGAATCAGTCCCTGTATTAAATGGTGTCATGAGAACTGAGATTCATGTGGGTTCAAAAGAACAAGTTGCAGTGGAAGCCATGCGTGCCAATGGTTTTGTGCTGGCAAAAATGGTTCGTGCAAGACTGCTGCATACTTTTTTATGGGGTCATCTAAGTAGTTTTCTTGGATGGGATAATGTTTTATCAACTGGCTCATGTGAGCATTCTTATAAGTTTCTTGCACTTGAATCAGCTATGAAGTTCATTCCGATTGAGTTGTTCCTGAAGGTGGTAGGAACTAGTAAAAAAAATGGTAATATAATTGAAAAGAGTCAGAGGGGTTTGTGTCTTGCTGATCTTCCTGTTGAAGAATACAAACAGCTAATGGATACTCAGGCAACTGGGAGACTGTCATTGATAATTGACATTTTACGACAACTGAAGGTATAATTTGCCTCATTTGAAATGACATAATTATGAGAGTAATCATTGTGTTTGGTTCACATGAACTTTATGTCGACATATATTATTGGATAGTGTTTTCCCAGTATGTATATATATATAACAAGTCTAACCATTGTCCTATCTTATTTCATTCAAAATTGACAAATTTTTATCCATTGTAAATCTTCAGACTTCCATGATGGGGTTCTTTGATTATACTCACTTCCTTTCTGTTTTAAATAGTTATTGGGATCCCCCATGCGGTGTCGTTTCAAATCCAATTCATAGGAAATTTGTGTAATTGTTGAAAATAGATTGGAGATCTGTGCAATTTAGGAATCCTTGTGCTTGGTTTATATAATTTATTTATTTGTCCTTCTGAGTTTGTTCGGAGGCCAGTAAGGCCTATTATCTATGAAGATCGAGAATAATTTTCTTTAAGGAAAACCAAATATACTTTTTGATCTTCACTCAATAGTTTTAAAAGCAAGTTTATATGGAGGTGTAACATGTCTACCTTGTCGAGCTTTAATAATTAGCTTACAATGTTAGGTGTTAGGTTCTCTACAGTTTGTAATATTCTTTTTACTGGTTAAAGAGTTTTTGTGCAAGATTCTTATATCTGTGCATGAATGATGGATAAAATGATATCTCTTTCTCATAAAAAATGAAATGATCTATGATATTATACCCACATAAAGACTTTTATAATATTTGCTTGTGGCCTTGTAGGTCAATTCATTCTTTGGTAAACAGGAAAGAGTATTTGGTTCAGTCAATTTGATAGATGTACTTCTGTACTTTTATATATCATGTCATTTCTCATAGTATTTTCTTTGATTTAGCTGATTCGCTTAATACGCAAAGAGCATTCAGAGGATGAAGTGAAAAGCCCTCATGCGAGTTTTATGCATGCAATGGAGCTTAGACCTTACATAGAAGAACCTTCATCAGTGACTGCAACATCTAATTTGGGGCCTCTTGATCTTCGCCCAAGAATCAGACATGATTTTATCCTGTCAAATAGAGAAGCTGTTGATGAATATTGGGAAACTTTGGAGTATTGTTATGCTGCTGCTGATCCAACAGCTGCCTTACATGCGTTCCCTGGGTCTGCTATTCCTAAGGTTTGCCGTGATGTTTTGTTTGCAAAGTTTTTCCTAAAACAAATTATATTAACAAATTTCCAGGCGCAAATCATGATGTTTTAGCATAAGTGTTCTTCAATGCTAACCAGCATGAACTATAAACATTTAAGCCATTATGTGGCTATTATATCCCATAGTTATCGATGCTTCCTTTTATAGGGGGGGCTTATCAAGTCACTTTGAACTTGAAAATGTATCTCCATAACAGTCTTTTCATTATAGGTTTTCCACCCCCGTGCTTGGACCTCTGTCTGGGTTTTGTCTGCTGATCAGCGTGCCAAGCTCCAAAAACGTATAATGAAGGATGATTTTAACAAAAAAATTTCATTTGAAGTGTGTGTGAAGATTGCAAGAGATCTTAATTTATCCATGCAGCAGGTTAGTGTAACTACGGTGGCTTGTCTTTCCTTTATGACTGTAAAAAGCCTGTTGCTCATCTTGTTTTAGTTCTGCACTAGGTCAGTGGTTGAGCTACTTTTATTTGTTATGATTTCCTTTCTGACTGATTGTTTGTCGACTTGAATGCTTTTTGCAGGTGCTTCGTGCCTATTACAGGAAGCACAAGCAACGTTTCAATATTTTTGAGGGTGTTGTGAATGCCAGTGATGATCATCAAGTGCCAGAAAGAGTACTTCGTTCTACTAAAAGAAAGAGATCTTCAGAATTTAGCATAGTAAAGCGTGGAGGACTGGATGGTGTAAATGAACAGTTGGATGAGCAGAGGCATATTCGATTACCTGATAGTATTGATCAATTCATGGAGAATCAAGAATTTTTTCCTTCAGGACATCATGCCAATAGTTTGTCATCAGATCATGAGGCCAATTGCTTGGAATCTGTGGAAGAGCTAGGTTTAGTTCAGGAGATACGCAATTCTGTAATCAGTCAGTGCACATTTTCGAAATCCCTGCTGATGCACCAAAGAAGGTTTTCCTGGACAGATGCAAAGGATAGGTAAGGAAAAATGACCTCCAAAGGGATCCAGTGCCCAACTACCTGACTCTTTTATATCATTAAAACAGTATGCCGAAGCATGTCTGTGCAGTCATCTAAGCTTGTATAGCGTGCAGGAATAAAATATTCTATATAATACGTCCTATGAAGGATTCTTGCTATAATGAAATTCACCCTTTTCAAATTATTAATTAGGAGGATGGAACGATATTATTGAGCATATAATTATTGAGAAAAACTACACTATTGATGATATTCTGGAAATGTCTTACTTCATTCTTAGTTTCTTCGCATGTCTACTGGTCTAACTTTAGATCTAATTTTTCAGAAAAGACCTAGAAATTTGTTCTTTTGTGAAATTCTTTATTTCTTTCAATTTCATGCAAGACTTTTTCTTCTTACAGGCAACTATTAATCCAATATGCAAGAGAACTGGCCGTTCTTGGGCCAAAGGGACGAATAGATTGGAGTAGAATTCCTGGCCTACCAGCTCCTCCTAAAACATGTGCTAGGAGAATACAAGGGTTAAAAAGAAATATTAACTTTAAAAAAACTCTTCTTAAATTCTGTAACTTGCTTCATGAACGGTATACAAACCACCTAGAGAAAACACAGTGTGCATCTCTTAACAAGAATGGGTGCAGAGTTTATGTGCGACGCTCAAAAAGCAAAAATGTTGATAACTTCTCCAATGGTAATGAAGATGCTGGAAAAACTGGTTTTGAGGAAAAGCGGTGGGATGATTTCAGTGACACAATTGTTAGGAAAGCCTTTGAAAATGTGCTCTTGTTCAAGCAAATGGCTAAATTACAGGCCTCTCAAGGAGTTGGAACTGCCTCTGAAGAGTTGTCCAATTTAAACACAAATATTGTAGGATATATACATTTCAGTGCTTCTGTCCTAACATTTTCATTCTTTTATCAATCATTGCATTTAAAGATTAGGACCGAGTTTTATTGTTAGAGATTGCCTTCAGAGATTTCACAATCTCAGTTAGAAAGACTGAACTCTATCTCCCAATCTATATATATTTTTATATATCATAAGCTTAAAATAAAAATAGGAATTTATGCATGCATTGTGATCAGATAATTGGCAATATCTTTTCTTTCTATCATTAATTTTCTATAATATTTAGAGCTATTGATATTGAATGGCTGAATTACTGCATTTTTCTTGCAGAACTTTCTGGAATCTGAATTTATTTCATCAAGTACCCTTCATGAAAATATTCATAAACATGACCAAGGAATACAAAAGGATTCTGAACAAAGATCAAGACGCTATCGATTTCATCAAAAGTTCATTAAGTGTTTGAATGAAGGAACTTTTGTTAATACACAAGTACATAAATCATTAGCAGTTTCTAATGCAGTAGAGCTTTTGAAGCTTGTCTTTTTGAGCACCTCAGTGGCATCAGATCTGCAAAATCATCTAGCAGAAACCTTGCGTCGTTATTCAGAACATGATCTTTTTGGAGCTTTTAGCTACCTCAGAGAGAAGAAAATATTGGTAAGCATATTTTCTAGTTCCTTGGTTATTGGCAATTGTATTGAGCTATTACATGAGGATCAACTGTCTATCATTGATATTTTTTGGGGGATCTTAACTTCATTTTATTTTTATGTCATCCAAATGCTTCTTTTTACTGAAAAATATTATTTCTAATCCTAAGTTGGTCCTGTTAACTGAACTGATTGGCTTTGTTTTCACGTGGTTGATTCATGTCTGCCTTTATCTGGTACAATTGCAATAAACTTTTCATAAATATACTAATTTCTTTTTCTAAATCATCTAATCTTGCTATCGACTAAAATCAGATCCACTGTAAACTAAGGCTGTGTCTGCAAATGGATAAACCATTGGGTATTTGGGTGCATATCCAATGTTTTCTGGGAAGCAAATTTATGATTTTGTGGCACATAAATGATAGTTTATTTCCTGCACTGCTAGACTCTATCTGATGATTGACCCTAACCAGCTTATGACCAGCTTCTGTCTAGGTGAAAAAAAAAAATAATCGGCTGGATATGCGGTGCAGGTGAAAAATACATAAAGTTCCAAAATATTTGGGTTGCGACCTTGAAAAGTCAAATAGCTGCATGAGTTCCCTTAAGGAATGAAATTATGCCATGTTAATATGGGCAAGTTTCTTCTTGGGTTTTCATAATGTCATGTTCCCTTCATGAATTGAATCGATTCTGATATATAATGCATGATGAGCAACTGAGAACTGTGATGAGAAGAGGAACACCATATGCTCGTAGATCTATTCAATGTATTGGCTCATAGGTCACTATCAAACTGGTTTTACTTGTATTGTGGATTGGTCAGATGCCAACTATAAGCCATTAGAGGTAGCTGATATTTATATTCTAGAAAGTAGAAAACATGCCAGGCTTTTAGCTCAAGTTCATACTGCATATATTGTGTGCCAGAATATGCTCTGCCCTTTAAAGTGATTGTTCCTGCGATACCCCCATTTTCCTTCTTGATGCACTTTTTATTGCTATTGAAGTGCCCTAAGTGGGTCTCTGCTGAACAACATATTCTGGAACAACAAATTCTGGTGTTATATTTTAAGTCATAAATATAATTATTTTATGTAATGGAATCATTTTTCATGGTGGAAATAGCCTCCATTTTTGGTTTTGGTGTATTGGAAAGAAATGGCAACAGCCCTTTGGCTCATGAATTTTATGCTACTCATTTGACTCCAATTGACTTATGAACTCACTTTAAGGTTTCTAATCTGCTAATTTTTTATTTTTAAAAATATCTTTTTTACCCGCCTTATGCAGTCTTTATTTCTTGGCGATTGAATTCATTATTATTTACCATCTTAATTTCATCCTTGGCCATTTTTACTTTTGATATTTGTCATGTGTATGTGACTTTTTTTTAACCTTGCACTTCTGATCTTTTGGCAGATTGGGGGTGATGGTGATCAGCCTTTTGGGCTATCTCAGCAATTCTTGCAAAGTGTTTCTAAATCTTTGTTCCCATCTAATACTGGAAAAAGAGCTGCAAAATTTTTTGATCGTATCCATGATAAACAAAAAGATCTGATGGAAGGGGGAATCAATCTCACTGAAGAATTGCACTGCGGGGATATTTTTCAGTTGTTTGCACTAGTTTCTTCTGGTGAATTGTCCATTTCTCCTTGTGTACCAGATGAGGGCGTAGGAGAAGTTGAAGACTTGAGAAGCTCAAAACGTAAGGCTGATGATAATGATGATGAACTTTTTGATGGTGACAGGTCTAAGAAAATGAAAAGTTTGGTGGATGGTGAACTCATTTCTCGCAGAGAAAAGGGATTTCCAGGTATAATGGTACTTATGAGTCGTGCAAGTATTTTGCCAGTTAATGCTGTAGAGTTGTTGAACAATGTGGGTCTTCCTATTGGTGAAGTTGATCAGAACGATAAGTTCAATGATGTTTTGGGTCAGAAAATCATCTCTACTTCATCTCCATGTGACATTACTCCAGAAATCCTGAATTTTGACAGCATTAGTCCTACAATGGGATGGCCTAGTGATTCACCCTGGGAAGCAATGTTGGGTTATGCAAAATATCTGATGTTAAAAGCTTTTGACTCAAAATATTCAAGTCTTTGTACTCCTGAAATATTTAGGACCATTTGCATGGCCATTCAGAAGGCTGGTGACCAAGGTTTGAGCTTGGAAGAAGTTTCTCAAGTTGTGGGTATGCACTCTATAAGCTTCTCTCCTTTCCACCCTTCCTCCTGCTCCCCAGCCCATAAGAGGCAGGAAAAAGTTCACACTCTATTTAGGTTTCACCATATTGAATATTTCTTGGTGTTCCTTGCAGGAGAAAATATGCATGAACATGTCCTTGATGCCCTCCAGGCATTTGGATACGTGTTGAAGGTTAGTTTTATTCTTGTTTCATAATTTATTGATGTTCTGATTGCAGATATACTTTTAGTATGGTGCTCCTCCCAGAGATTTGTAAACTTGGTACATGGGTAAATAGATGAATTCCACCTTTCAACTTCACTTCCTGGGCCATACTTTATTAGTTTTTGTTGATTCTGTATCATATCTTCTGATTGTTTGATTAATGCTAATTTACTGGATTGTCACTCAGTCAAAGTAGCTGCTTTGTAAATGATCATACTTTTGAGAGAATATGATTTGAATAGTAGTGTAATGATTATTATATTTTCTGCTGTATCTACTATTATCATGTTTGCTAGTTGTTGCACATTTTCTGGTTGTAGATTAGGACAGCAGATTTGGCATCATTAATGGCTTTTTTCTCATTCCAATTCATAAATATCTGTAGGTTACGTTACATACAAGGGCAAGGTTAAGAAATTTCTAACATTTCCCTTTTACGGCACAGGTTAATGCTTATGATTCTGTTCGTTTTGTTGATGCTTTATATCATTCCAAGTATTTTCTAACTACGTCAATGGGTTCCCATCAAGAGCTTGATCCACATTCAGTATCAAAGCCCTTGGAGAGAAGTAAAGATGGTCATTCAGTGTCCCAGTCTGAAAGCTGTGATATCTTTGGCTATAATTCACAGAGAAAAGCAACAGTGCACGGTGATCATGTCCACAGAGTTACTATTCTCAATCTTCCTGAAGAGGTTGTGGCTGAGACTAAGAAACAAAGTAGCAACGTGCGTGAAGGCTGCTTGCAAGAAAAAATGATTTTGCCAGAGCAGGATCATGACAGAAATACTCATGAATTCTCCTCAAATTACTTGCACATGCCTATATTTCCATGGATGAATGGAAATGGAAGCATCAACAGAGTTGTCTACAATGGACTTGTACGCCGTATTCTTGGTATTGTGATGCAAAATCCTGGGATACTAGAGGTACATGGTTTCCTATTCAGAAGGCCTAACGGCGTTGTTTGTTTTACTTGCTTTTGCAATGTCTTAGCACATGGTAATAGGTGGCAAAAATTATCTAAAAATTGAGGTGGAGACTTCTTGATTTCAGAGTAACATCTTGTTTTCTTGACTTGTGCTCAGATAACTGTGAGAATATTGGCACTAGCCTTTTTTTTTTAAGTTGCCAATTCTCTTGATGGGCTGACTTATAATTGATAATTATTTGATCTATATGTAAGCTGATTATTAGAACTTGAATAATGAATTTGTAACCTTTTCTCCCTTTGTGGCTTATTTTTTTCATTTGTGTGACAGGAAAACATTATCCATCAAATTGATGTATTAAATCCTCAGGTATGTTACTCTACTTTGTAACTGCACTTCAAAGAATGCTTCTGTCTGGGCTCTTGGCAATTATAGGCATTGTTGTTTAGAATCTTATGGTTCTCGATTCGATTTATCCGATTCATATTGACTCACATGAAAAACAAGTCGAATCTTAACACAAATATAAATTTATACTGAATCGTGACGACTCACGATTCGAATCATCCGATTTGTATCGCTTCACATGAAAAACGAGTTAAATCTTAGCAAAAATTGAAATTTTTACTGAATCGTGAATGAATCATTTGAATTGATTGAATCAATCGAGTTGCACGATTCATCTTAGAAAAAAAAAAGAGAATGATAAAAGTTAGAAAGACAAAACATAAGAAATATGACGAAAGTTGATGATGTCTGAATCCTTGAGTATGAGAACTTATGTTTTTTTTTTTTTTTTTTCATTAATAATTTTTTTTCAAAATGGTTACTTATTTATCTTCTTTCAAAGATGATTATTTTCTTATTCTTCATTATCAGAAATTCAAAATATAAAATGATTTATATTACTTATTTTAGTTCTTTCAACTTATATAGGATTTTCTTATAACTTACAGATTTCTAACTATATTTAACTTTATGGTTTAATATTATTATTAGTTATTTAGTATTTTTATGTTTAATTATTGCTTCATTTCAAAACTATAGAATATATAATATGAAGTATGTTCTTAAAAATGAACATATATTATTTTTAATTAATATTATCAGGATGAATTGACTCTTACGATTCGATTCTCGATTCATAAAATTACAAATTCGATTCTCTATTCGAATCTCAATTTGACTACTATGATTATAGGTACTGAGTACTGAGAAATCTTCTGCTGATATAATTACTTGCTCCCAAAAAAAAAAATTATCAACTTGCTTGCTTATCCTATTCCCTAGATTGCTTTCTTGATCTTGGAGTATCGCAGGTCTCACATTTTTTGTTAAATTAGTTGACAGAAGGCCTGATTCATTTGTTGATTGCTGGACTTTTTAGAACTTGGAGTTGTCTCTGTGGATTATGATTGGTCCAGCGCAGTATTTTCCATTCTATGGTTTTTAGATCATTTAGTTTTTGATTAGTGGAACTTGTTAGAGCTTGGTGCTGTCTGCATGGATTATGATTGGTCCAGTACAGTGTTTTTGTTACAAATCTGCATGCTTCTATTTAAGAAATATCAGTTTCCAGTAAGTTGGTTTTTTTTTTTTTTTAAATTATAGGACTTCTTAATCTTAGCTTTCCTATTTTGTTAGGATTCTTTAGTCTTAGTTTTCCTATTCTATTTTAATCTTTAGTTTTTTTATTTTATTATAACCTCTATTTAAAAAGAACGTTTACAGCAATAAAGAAGCAAATAGAATTTCAGAAAATCTCTATGAGATTTGGATCTCTCTAACGAGTCCTAAGGAAAGGAACTCCCTTTGATGAGTTCTAATGTCTGGGGTTCCCTTTGATGAATCCTGAGATCTGGGTTCCCTTTGACAAAGCTGATTCAAAGGGAGCCTGATTCATTCATTTGTCATAGATAATAAAGAATTTTCTGTTCATTTGGATTCCCTTTAACAAATCCGATTCATGACTTGAGAACATAAAAGTTTTCCGCTGGCTTAAGTCATACTCAGTTTCCTGAAAATGTTTGCTTTCGCCATTTAGCTCCGTGTAACGATTTTTTGTTCACTTAGCAACTTGAACTCTATTTTTGATCCATTTTGTCACCTATTTAATTTGTAAAACCGAACATATGGTCCCTTGTTAGTGACATGACACTTGACATAGCACCAATGACCAAGTTAAACATTTTTTCTTGTCATGTTAACATTAAAGGGTTCCATGCACGTTTTACAAATTGGACATGGAGCAAAATGGACCAAAAAAGGAGCTCAAGTGGCTAAGTGGACCCAAAATTGCTGCAGGGGACTAAATGGCGAAAACAAATATTTTCAGGGGACCGGATATGACTTAAGCCTTTTCTCCTTCATAAATTTTATATTGCATATATCCTAATTCTTTGGAAAATGCCAAATGAGGAAGAAGTAAATACAGTATGTATCAATGTGTATTATATTTTTCATTTATTTGTCAAAAATGTTATTGTTGATGGCAAGTTTGGTTGCTATCTTGCTACTGTGGAATGTGGATTTCCTGTATTTACTTGAATGTTCTGGTCACACGCAGTGATTAGGGCTTGTGAAATAAATGGTGAAGGCATAGTGTTTTTTTTTTTTTTATAATTATTATATACGTGCTCATGTGCACTAGAGAAAGGAGAAAATAACATGGACAGGTGGTCTATGCTTTTGATTTAGATACTTTAAGTTGTAATATATCATGGTAACGAGTACCTGGCAGTTAGTCTTAACGTGGGACCTTTTGCATAATTTATGTACTCTATGTTAATGTTCGTGATATCTTCAGCTCGTTTACATCCACCATTGATAAGTAGTGTTCTTTATTTTTTTCCAGAGCTGTCGGAGTCTACTGGAGTTGATGATCTTGGATAAACACCTCATCGTGAGAAAGATGCATCAATCTGTATCAAGTGGGCCTCCTGCCTTGTTAGGGACCCTTGTCGGAAGCAGCTTCAAAGAATCAAAGTCGATATACAGAAAGCATTTGTTTGCAAATCCTATGAGTGCATCTTTCCTGTAGGAAAGTTATAGCTTCTTCACTTGTTGATTCATCGCTGCTCTTGTGACTCTGCTCACTTTCGTAGAACTGCAAATTGTGTTTATATAGTGGATGCTGCTAATTGCAGGTTCAGATGGGTAGAATCTGTAATGAAATGCTAATTCTTGTTTATATGCATATATGTGGTAAAGTTGCAAAATTATGTCTTGTACAGCTATGCTTTCCAGCATTTACAGTCTCTAACTATTTTGTAGTAAAATACATGACACAGTCCAACAATTTACTATTTTGTAATAATACCTCAGCCTATACCCGGATTTTATATTTGGAATGATTGGAAATTTGGAATTTGATGAAGTAGAAATACATTTGCCTCCTATCATTGGATTTAATAACAAAAAATAAAAGGGAGAAACTTTTATCAAAATTTTAGACTTACCTTTATGGCTTTATCAAGATTAATATCACCATGTGAATTTTAGACTGACTTTTATAAAAAATGTTCAAGAATTTTTTTTTTTTTAAAAAAAGAAAGGATTTAATGTGTCACCATATGAATTATACAACTAAGCTAAAGAGGGCAATAAATTTTGATTTTTTTTTTTTCAAAGTTAATGTAAATTAAATTTTTTTTTTCAGCTCTCACTATTGACTAAGAACAGTTTTTTTTCCCCATTAACTAGAAGAGAATGAGAAGATGTAATTATCATCTTTTCTGGTATTAAAAATATTTGAAAACTTTTTTAAAATGCCAAAAAATTTCTAAAATATTATAATGATATCTTTAATTTTTTTTTTAAATTATCAAAAATATCTAAATTCAAAAAGTTGTCTTAAAATATGCTAAAAAATACACATTTGATATATTTTTGGATATTTTTTGGAAATATCTGGAGAATTCATTTAGAATATCTTGAGAAAACATAAAAAATATATCAAATATATTTTGAAAATATTCTAAATATATTTTGGAAGTACTTCCTAAATTTATTGAGAATTTGCTTAGGAACACCTTGAAAATGCCTCGAGAAAACATTGCTTTTAACACATTGCAATTCAGGTTCCATTTTCATGGCCTCAAATTCCTCGAGCAATCTCAACCCATCAACCCCATTTTGAGAGGCGAAATGCATTAGATGATGAAGTTTAGGAATTTGAGAAGATGAAGTGGCGACTATGAGCTTGGCAGTCTCTTTGTGTGGAATCCCTTGCTTAGGAAATTTATTAATAGTGCATATATATATACCAGGAGACCGAAATCATGAAGCCGACGATGACAGTGTTGGTGATGGAAATGGAAGCGAGGGGAACATCACCGAGGTATAGCCTGCGAAAGCTTGGGTGATGATATTCATGGAGCGAGAGGCTATTCTGCTGAAAATAGTAGGACCTATGATTTGTCATAGCTATTTGGTTTCAATCCAGATCTTTGATGCGAGGTCTAAGTTCTCTTGATCAACTTTGTTCACTAATACACCTTCTGTAGGTAATAAGGCTTCACTGAAGATCACCATTTTCTTCACTTCAATTGTAATGGCGTAATCTTCTCGGAGGTGGCACAGAACCTTGACAATTGAAAAGTTGTTAAAAATGAAAAATAGAAAATATGGATCTAATTATTGAAATAAAAAATTAAAAGGACACAAAATATTTTTTTTATTTGAGAATTTTACAAAAATACTGAAAAATTGATACATATTTACATTTTTATCGGCGTTCAAAGTTTTTTTCAATTTTATCGAAAACAATTTTTTAAAATTACAACAGTACCTAATCTCAAAATTACTTTAAAATATGCGCAGACAGTATATTTTTGGCATATTTTTGATATATATTGGAGATATTTTGGTTCAATTTTCACCAAAAACCAACAAAAGAATAAGAATAAAAACAATTAAATCATTAAATAAGAAGACGAAAATTTAATCAAAATTCAAAGTATCATAAAATCTCAAACAACCTTTTTGATACTTGGGTATATTTTGTGAATATTATGAATATATTTTAGAAATTTTTTAGAAATATCTCGGAATATTTTGGGTATACATTAAAAATTCTCAAAAACATGATAATATATTGAAGATATTTCGATATACATTTGAGATTTCTATAGAGTACCTCTTATATATCTTAAAAATACTTTAGACATATTTTGAAAATTCTTTAGAATAAATTTTTTGGAAATATATTATGCATATCTTGAAGATATTTTGGTATATGTTTAGGAATTTCGTAAGAATACTTTATGAATATATTAGGATATCTTAATTAAATTATCTAAAATATATTAAAAAAAAAAAAGAGAAGAAAACGAAAAAGAATAATAATAGGGCTAAACATACTATTTTCTTGTACAAACTCTTGATTTCATTCTTTCTAAATTCTGCATTAATTTCATTTTTCTTTTACTTGAATTAGTGCCCACAACTCAAATACAAAACTCATCCAGAGGCAAAGGAGAAGGAAGATAATGATGGCGAGCAAATCTCTGATTAGAAATCCAAATAAAAAAAGACTGGACATTGAATTGGTTTACACAGTTACGATACTGTTCAGGAGAATATTCAGAAAGATATTAAAGAACTGCAATTTGTGATATGCGGTTTGAGATTATTGATAAATTAAATGAATAATGACGACACTTTTCAAATTTGAAATTTACAATTTGCGATAGAAATACTGCAATGATTGGTATTAAAATCAGTACAAACAAAATACTTTTAAGTACAAATAAAAAAAGACAAAATTAAAAATAATAAAATTTTGGAATATCTTATTTTTACTTTGTATGTAATTAGGTTGGGAGATGGATAAAGCCGCTGCAAATTTGAGGCCCAATGAATCGCAGAAAATCCACGTAGACTTGAACAGTTAATTTCTTATCCAATCAGAAAACGCCACGAATGTTTGACTTAGTCTTCTCCAAAGTGGACCCCACTTTCTATTAGGTTACGTGTACGGCATAGATCCGCCCTCTTATTTTCCCCTTCGATGACAAAGTTTCTGCAATTTCCGATTAGCGAAAAACTTAATTGACAAAAAACAATGGATTAACTACACCAAGAATCTCAAATCCAAAATCCCCTAATTTTTATCCGAAAGCTCGCCATGGCGGAAACTGCAGCTTCTTCACCTAAACCTGTGCCTCCTCAAAATCCTATGGACCCTTCATCAACTCCTCCGCCATCTCAACCGCAACCGCAATCACAGCCACCGGCAACGTTGTTGACGAACACAAACTCAAACACCACAGCTCTAACTCCACCACAACCTCAAGTGCAAACACCAACACCAAATATTTCTAATTTATCTCAAAATCCACTAATCTCATCTCCTCTTGACCCGCAAATTTCCTCTCCTTCGCTTTCTTCTCAACAACAACAGCAATCTATTGTACAGCAGCAGCAACCTCAGCAACAACTGCAACAACAGAATGTTGCTGCCATGTCTAGCTATCAAATTCCGCAGACTCTTCAAAGATCTCCTTCTATGTCTCGTTTAAGCCAAATCAACCAACTGCAGCAGCCGCAGCAGAATCAATATGGTAGTGTTTTGAGACAGCAGCAACAGCAACAGGGGCTATATGGACAAGTGAACTTTAGTGGGTCGGGTTCAATTCAACAGAATTTGCCACAGAATTCTCAGAATCAGCAAATTGGTGGCGCCAACTTATCGCGTTCTGCACTTCTTGGGCAGAGCGGCCACCTGCCCATGTTGACTGGGGCCATGGCTGCAGCAGCTGCGGCTCAGTTGAACTTGTTAGCCTCGGTATGAATTGAACTGCTTTTTCGAGCTCTAGTTTGTGTCTGTTTAGAATGTAATTGCAAAGTTTTACTTCCAATCCGAAGTTCTAATTTGTTTTCTTTTTTACATGTTAAACTATAATCGGCATTTTTCCGGGATTTTAGAAACCAAACTTTCCATTAAAAAAATGAAGTTTTTAAGGTGTCAGCGTTTATTATTGAAAGATAAATGCTCAATGGTTTGGTTGATATATTAGTGACTGAAATATTTATGCCCTTGGGATGGGTACTGGTTTATGCTTTGAAGCTACTGATGTGATTCTTTTATCTAAAAGAGTGACTGATTAATTGATATCGATTTACTAAGTATATGATGATGGAAGTTGTTATCTTTATGTGCTTCTTGTGAATGGTCAGAGAAAGTGAAAATGAAAATAATGAAGTGTCAAATCTTTCACATAATAAATCTGTATTGTCTGTACTCTACAGAAGTAATAAAGTTGTCAGATTTTAAATAATTACTTAATTATATTGGAACTATATGTTCAGTGCATGCGAAACATTAACCAAATAATAGTTTTGCTAATGGTACTTTTCACCTAGATAATTTTATATTGGATCAGAACAGGTTGGTTATGTGAGGTATCTTATAATGCATTCATAATTTAGTGAGTGAAATAGTCATATTTTGTTGAATTATCTGACACTGGTGAGGTTTTTTGGGTGTAGCCGAGGCAGAAAGCTGGGTTAGTCCAAGGGTCCCAATTCCATCCTAGTACTTCACCGGGGCAGCCGCCTTTGCAGGGCATGCAGGCCATGGGAATGATGGGGTCGCTCAATTTGACCTCACAACTAAGACCTAACGGTGCTCTTGCTTATGCTCAACAACGGATGACTCCTGGACAAATGAGACAGCAATTGGCGCAGCAAGGTCCACTTACCTCACAACAGGTATCAATTTTTAATAATGACATCACTTCATTCTGCTCCATGTAATGAATTTGGTGAGCCATATATATATATATATATTTCAATTGAGATCAGTTCCAATTTTTATTATGGAATCTCTTTCTGTTATGGTAACAAGTTTCTTATTATTTGTTGATACTTCTTTAATTATGCCCATTCCAATGTTTGTACCATGGTCATGCTGCTAAACAAATCAGATTTTTCTTTAACCTTGGGGCTCCCCTCGCATTCATTTAGTGCACCATACAAGACCCTTGGTTTCAACTTGATGGGATTCACTCTGTTTTCCTCGTGATTCCTGTTATCGATTGCTTATCATGTTCTAACGATTGCAGAATTTTCTCATATTACCTGTCGGAGTGGCCAGGCATGCATGCTTATCTGGGGAGCATTCGATATATTAGCAGATAATAGCCCTTGTCCATTAAGGTTGTGGAGAAACTTAAAAAATATTGAAAAGTAAAGAAGGAGAGATCAAGAAAAATTCAACTAAGCTGCCTGCAAAACTCTGCTTCTACTATTGTGGATAAATTACTCTTTAAACAACCTTTGCAGCCTATAATTAGTTTAGAATTCTAATAGAAGTAGGCCTTAACTACAAATCCTTGTATAACTAGGCTAGCTTTAGATGCTATTAGACCTAGGATGAACACAATTTGATATAATCAAAATTTGGAAAGATAAAATTTTTGCTCCTGCATCACATAAACATTTATTCGGACTGATTTGCTGTCTGAGTTTGTGATTGCTGCCTTATCTTGTTAAATGCTTTTGATAATCAGCATAGTCCCACTTATTACAGCCACATTCAGGCGCAAACATAGAATGATGTTTGCCTCCGAATTTCTCTTTTATAGGAAAAAAATTGCTCATCACTTTTCTTCTTTTGCAATACACGCTGAAAACATTTATTAGACTGTAGAATCTCGACATTCTTGTTATTATTATTATCTGGAATAATAAATAAATGTGCTTTATTGCTGCCATTGAATGTGGACATTTTTTTTTAATATGCTTTATATTCAATTGGTGTGCTTAACTGGTTGATTGTTATGCTTTCTCGAAAAACTACAGGTGTCAAACCTATCAAGGACATCGTCGTTGGCATTCATGAATCCTCAGCTGTCTGGGTTGGCTCAGAATGCACAGCCATCTGTGATGCAGAGTTCTTTGTCTCAGCAGCAATGGCTGAAGCAAATGCCAGGAATGTCTAATCCTGCCTCACCTTCATACCGACTTCAACATCAGAGGCAGTCACAAGTCCTTTTGCAGCAGCAACTGGCTTCATCTTCTCAGCTGCAACAGAATTCCATGGCATTAAACCCACAGCAACTATCGCAGCTGGTACAGCAGCAGTCATCAATGGGGCAGCAACCACTACCTCAGCAGCAACAACAGCAGTCGCAACAACATCAACAACAGCAGATGCAACAACAGCAGCAGCAGCAATTGCAACAACAATTGCCTTTGCATCAGCAGCAGCAGCAGCAACAACAATCTCCAAGGATGCAAGGACCGACAGGCCAGAACACTCTTAGCTTGACAGGATCTCAGCCAGATGCGACAGCATCTGGTACAACTACACCTGGGGGAAGTTCAAGCCAAGGAACAGAAGCAACTAATCAACTACTTGGGAAGAGAAAGATACAGGATCTGGTTTCTCAGGTTTTTTTAGCCTTCACCCTGTCTATCCTCATTTTTCTTTTTATACTATATCATTCTCATTCTTTCTTTTCAATTATTTCTATGACTCATATACATTGTCTATCTTTTGAATGTTCTTAGGTGGATTCACAGGGAAAACTAGATCCTGAAGTTGAAGATCTTCTTTTGGAGATTGCTGATGACTTTATTGATTCTGTGAGGCTCACTAATCCTTCCAGTTTTCAGTGTGCATTTTGTTTTGAATTTTTGAACTGGAAATATAAATGTATTTAGATGTGTATGCATGTCTATGTATGTGTATGGGCACCTGCATACAATTGGATGTCTACATGCACTCGCCAGTCAGTGTACACATCATATGTTTCTTGTGCGCTGTGCTGTTGTTTTTTGAAAATTTTATTGCAATAAGGACTGCATGGCCATTTAGATATTTTCATATTTGGTTTTTGAATTTGGATGTTCTCAGATCTTTCAGTTGAATATGGAACATCTGCAGTAAGCATAGTTTATCTTTAAGCTCTTATGCAATGCAAGTGGGAATCAGAGCATGACATAATAATTAAAGAACTGTTGGAAGTTTGCTTATGATATTCTGGGAGGTTGTTCAATCTATGCAACTGATTCATAATTGTTTTGTATATGTATTTAAGTTTAGCTGGGAGCTGAGAATTTTCTTTGGATTAGCTGTAGAAATATCAGAGGAAAATTGACTCTTAAAAACACTATGTTGAACTTAATCATTATGGGCTTCAAAGGACCTCTTTTAGCCTCCTTTAGACATACCTCATCCCAAATTCAATGATGGGCCACTGATTATTGCCAAGGTTAAAGGGTGTAGCTATTATACTGCCAAGTTGCATAAGTCATCCTTGGGAAGTTTCATTTGATTAGAAAAGAATTTCTTTATTCAGATCAATAGTAAAGCTTTTGCTTTTGAGATAACACTAGTAT
Organism: Balakata baccata; assembly: GCA_949630135.1. NCBI lineage: Eukaryota > Viridiplantae > Streptophyta > Magnoliopsida > Malpighiales > Euphorbiaceae > Balakata > Balakata baccata. The sequence continues at coordinate 20,857 of CATIWF010146708.1, read as the reverse complement.
GGTACTTTTGGTAATTGTGTGTTTCTTTATTATCATATTCTGCTTATTATTGTTTCGTTATGTTGATCATTTGGGCCATCTCCATTTGAAATTAACTCAATTCTAGGAGGGAAAGCTTAATTGTAAATAGTGCTACAATCTGCATGATCTTTTTCATTATCCAATTCTGGTAATGATACACTTCTCACCTGCCCCTCTCCCCACTAGGGAGATGCTTCAATCCGATCAACTATTTCTAATCTCTGGGAAACTTCAAATGCTAGTATAACCGTTCACTTGTAGATTCCTTAATTCCCAGAACTCGTATGTTCCCTGAAATGTATAGGAGTAGGTGGTTCAGCTAGATGGGTTCTTAAGCTCCAGTACAGTGGAGGAATGATTTTTCTTGATTTTTCCCTAACAACTTTTGTGATGGATGAATTATGAATTTATGCAGTTTGTGCTCATACAGATAATAATTTTCTTGCATCAAAATGCAGGTGACTACATTTGCATGCAGTTTGGCCAAGCACCGAAAATCATCAACTTTAGAGTCGAAGGATTTACTGCTACATTTAGGTCTGTGCTGATTTATATGCATGTCCATCGACATATATCAAGTGTGTTGAATGAAGGCATTGGTTGCTGGCACATAGATTTAATAGATTTAGTTTAGTGCACACTCTTGTTATTTCAAGTTAGAGTTACACATTCTAACGGCGAAAATAAAATGCAGGTCTGCAATATTCTTGATGAAGCATGAGTGCATTTATTTTATGTCATGCTTTCATATAATAATTTCATTTATCAAATCTTATCTATATAGTGAATTTATGTTAGGTTCTCTGATCTGTGTTATTAATACTACCAGCTGAAGGTATTATAAACTTGTTGATGATATGTAGCAAAAGAAAAACTTTTCTTTGAGCTGGGGCCAGGGGGAGCTTCTGTCTTTTAATCCATATGACGAATAAGATTGCTACTAATGCCACCTAATTCAAAATTTTATCTTATAAAATTATTTGAAATAGCATTCCTCTTTATCCTTTTCAGCAATTAAGTAGATGGGTTTTTTTCATTTGAATGTTCTATGCATCACGTGCATGGAGACCAAAAAAATATTATATACCTGTCTGTTATCTCAAACCAAGCATTACCGTCTACAACCTCTTTTCTTTACCTCTATACTAGCAGCATATGTAGCATAATATTTGATAGTCTCAAAATGACCATGGAAAATTGACATATATGTATTTATGCTGATCTTATTTTGAAGTGAGGCAAAGTATTTTCTGACAAACTGATGGATAATCATGTACAGAGAGGAACTGGCATCTGACAATTCCTGGATATTCAACTGAAGAAAGAAATTTCCAAAGAAAATCTGTAAGCATTTGAACTTTTTAATTAGACTCTATAAATTGGTGAGCTGGATTTTATGAAATATCTAATCCAAAAAAATTGTACTATGCAATTGTTTTTCCGAATTTGAACTATTTACCAAAAAAAAATAGCAATTACAAATTTACAAGCATCTACATCTGTCCATATGAAGATTGTAAATTGTTAGTTCATATAGTTTAGAGCTACATTAATTTGGTTTTCTTCTCTTTTTCTCTCTCATGTGTGATTATGTGGGGCCATACTTTTAAGGTTGTCAAGCTAAACGAAATTCATCAGTATTCTTTAAAGAAAAATACATTTCAAGTGATGAATTTTGATGTCTTCAATTAAAAATGTGCAGTTATCCAGTGATCTTCACAAGAAACGTCTTGATATGGTAAGCCAATTTTTGCATGTTTTATTTGGATCGTCCTCGTATGAAATGCTAAAAATGCTATTTTACACCACCTTCATTGGCAGATTCGTGCATTGAGGGAGACCTCACACTCAGAAGCAAACAACAACAATCCAATGATCAGACAAGGGCTTGGCAACCCAGTTGTTAGTAACCACCTGATGAGACCTTCACCAAGTTCAGAGCAGTTGGTTTCCCAATCAACTAGTTCTCAAATGCTGCAGCAGATCACACGATTTTAATGGATACTTTTATCATCTCTTATAGTGTCTCCATGCTGGCTGGGTATAGCATGGAACTTGTTGGTGAGCATTCAGGCTTTACTAAAAAAAGTGATAACTGATATAGCCATAATTTCTGCTGTAAATGCAATTTGTTTCTTGACCTTAGGTATCCATGTAGATTTATGCCATTTCATTTTCAAGAATCAAGTGTTTTAGAGTATTTAAATACTGTCTGAATCCTGAAAATCTGTTCCAATAGAGTTTGAGATTTGTGCATTTGATTAGTGTTGGTAGCTGAGTTCGTCAGTAAAAAAGAGATTACCAAAGCAAAACAGACTTGATGATCTGCTTGAGGTCAAGAGTAAGGTCATGTAAACATGATCAATAGTTTGGACAGATCCAGAGACTGCTTCGGTGTTGAGAAGTAATTTACTGTGGCAGTTATCCAATTGAGGTCCTTAGTCAAATTTTATGTTGGAATGTGGTTTATTAACGACATCAATATGGATGTTTTCTATCAATTCTGATGACAGGAGTTTAACTGGGGTCTAAATGGGATGTTGAGCCGCTGGCCACATTACATGACTTTTTTTTTTATCATACATTTAGTGTTGACCCTACTCCTGAATGTCTAAGAAATTTGGTGACTACATACTTATGTAGAATCTATAAGGACTTCTCTCTGGGTCAAAATGATGACATGGTCAATGTTTACCTATTTGGAACATGATCCATCATAATTTTGATTTAATTTCGTGAACCGATTGGACTGTATTTTGAGGATAATTTATGTGTTATGCATTGAAGAGTACCTTTGGATTTTTGTTATCTTTTCATTTTTGCCATCAGAGTGTGGAAGATGAAGTTTGTTAGTCTTAGATGAGCAATTTTTATTTTGCCTGTTTCTGGATCCACGTGCTGGGGTTAGCTTCTTGTTCTTCCTTTGAACAGTGGCTAGGCACCCTTGTTTGCTTTTGTGTTTGCGACCTCCAAGCACGCATCATCTATATTCGGAAGGATATGAGATCATGACAAACAGGGAGGAGATGGAGAGAGAGATTTCATTTATTTTGGATGGTTAAAGAAGCATTTTGCCCCTAGAGCTCAGATTTCTTATTGTATTTCGTAGACATGGGCCAATTGTTTCTTATGTATGCTATTCTTTATGCTTCATCTTTTCATTGAATTGCTTCTAACAATTGTACTGGCTGCTTTTTTTCACAGTGCGGATTGACGGAAACAGTGTAGAGGCAGGCGTTTAATTATTTGGCAAGTAGTAGAGACGCCCAAACATTGGTGGAGAAGATTGCAGCGGTGATAATCTAATTTGATAGTTTTTTATTGATGTATTATTATTATTTTGATGTAGTGCATAGCAGAACAAGAAAATTGTTTTGGGAAAAGTATATACGTGGGGGAAGTGCATGTGATGAGACCATTAACTGTAGATTTGGGCTGTTGGGAGCTTCAAACTGAAAAAACGGAGAATTGGGTTGGGTGGCCATATCCTTAGTTGTGTTGTTTATTATTCGTTAAACAATATAGAGCTTCGTCTTCCCTTTTATTCACTTTTCGCCTCTGCCTTTCTTAGGGTTTATGGATTTTTGCTGTTTTTTGTATTATATTATAAGAAAAAAGAACGTTTGGTATTATATCGGGGACCAGAATCTCCATGGAATGAGGAGCAAGAGAAGAGAAGGGACAGTGTTTATGAAGATTTAAGAGATGAGAGATGCTGACACTGTGTCTGTCAGTGTTTTCTTCGGAAAATGTACGAAAACACAGCTGGAAGCCCCGAATTCCTGGGTAAAATGGAGCAAGGGGTCCTACCCCCATGTGCTTCTTTCGAAAATTTTTTTAGAAAAATTGCTATTTCACTTTATTGTTTGAGTACTTTCTAGTTTTCAAAATTATAGGATTAGTCCTTTTTGTTTTTGTCATATTTTACTTTTTTTAGATTTTATGTTGGAAAGATGTTATATAGTTTGACGGAGATAAAGTCAATAGTATAAATTTTAAACTTTAAAAATACTGTACAATAAATCTAATGTTATGGGCAAATAGAAAATTTATGTTTATTACATAATTTTTCCAATTTTTTATCACATAATGCATTCACTTGTCAGTTTTCAATTTCAGGCAGTTACTGTCTCCACATTCATTCATTCATGGTCTTTATAGGTTATGGTCCCTTCCACCACTAATCTTCTCCTACTCCCGATGAGCTCATGCTCAATACTTAGTCTATTCATCTTTGGAATTTTCTGTTTTCCCCTCAAAGTTAAAATTCCTTCTTATTTTATTTTAGTCTTTTTTTCTTAGGACATGATATGATTGTCACCGTCCTACCTCTAATTGTTATGTCGACGTCTATGCACCCATTGACATATTATCATTGAAGTATATAAAAATTTTATTTATAAATTTTGTGTAAAAATGTTCATGGGAATGAATGATAGAAGAAATAATTAATTAACAACACCTAAAATACATAAAAACATCAAAAAATTATTAAATCTACAAATTTAGTTAGTTCAATGCAGATTCGCATACGATATGTTTGGTCAAAAAAAAAAACATACAATGTGTTCGACTCATCATTTTTAGAAATGAAAATTCAAAAACATGGGGTCTAATCTGGGATTACTGTTTGTTGATTATTCTAAAAGTTGAAAAAAATATTTATATTTATCTGCTTCTATTAAAAATAATTTTAAAAAAATTAAAAATACAAAATTATTTCCAAAAAGTACTTTTTCGAAATCCAATTGCAAATAGGTCCTTTATAAATTTGATAAACGCTCATCATCCTACCATAAATTCTCCAACACTCTCCAATATTCATTTCTCCTAATTGATGGGTGAAGAGAGAATCTCTCTTCTTATTTTTAGATTTTTCTTTGTATTCACTAACCAATTAGAAGATAAGTTTTGGAGAAAAAAGAAGTGTCATTAGCATTCCTCTTGAGAGAAATTTTTAGATAAATTATGTCTACCATATCATCTATAAACTAATTCAATTATTTATTAACATACATCTAATTATTTTATTCTTATTAATTGAAATAAATATAATATACATACATGTTATTTAATAATTGGATTAGTATATAGATGATATAGTAAATATAGTCTAGCCAAATAATTTCTTCTTCCTCTAATATATGAGAGAAAAATTTTTAGGTAAATTTTGTTTATTATTTCATCTATAAACTAATTCAATTATAAAGTGATATGTTGGTGTGCATTGCCTTCCGTTAATGGCTGCGTCTATTATTTTGTACATATTTCAACAAACGTTCAAAAGGAGGAGAGAAAGTTAGTTTTGAGAGATTTATTGCAGCTGATTAAATGCAATATTAAGATTAACCAATGATCGTGATCGTCATTAAAGGTATATGGTGCAAAAATACATCATTGTACATTTATATATAATTTTCAAATAAATTATCTTTATTTAATTAATTAATTAATTACGAGACTCTTGTATTGTTGGAGAAAATTAATATTATATATATACTGTACATATAGGAGTAGGATGGTCCCAAAAATTTCACATGCATTCTATCTGCCAGTGGAATTTAATTAACAGTAAGTAATTAAGACAATGATTATAGAATATTCTAATTAAGGACCTAATTAAAGAAATAGAAAGCAATGGGTCAATTAATGTAAATTGTAATTATTTAATTCTAGCCATCACTAGTTTTAGTTGACAAAAAGTATATGCTGGCGGGGACTATAAACAATGCCGGAGTCACATTTTCTAAAATATATATAATAATATATAAATTTATATCATTTCTAAAGATTTATTTTATCCTCTTGTAAATTACCATGTTAGCTTCCTTTATTTAGAATTCCAACTTTTTGACCCACTAGTTTAAGAGACCTAGTTCCTCCAACTATAAGGCCATGTTGGTGAGGATTATATATACAAAAGAACTTAAAGAAGCATGAGACAGCAAGTGATCATTTGTGTCCGAGGAAAGAAATTAGACAAAAAAAATTTTTACGGCTAGCTATAGCAGAGAAGAGAGAGAGAGAGAGAGAGAGAGAGAGAGAGATGGGTAGAAATCCAAGTAGTTCAAATGAAGAAGGACTGAAGAAGGGAGCATGGACAGCCATGGAAGATAAGATACTCACTGAACACATTAAAATCCATGGTGAAGGTAAATGGAGAAACCTACCCAACAAAGCAGGTAGTCTGTTATATAATTATTATTTTGTATTACTTTTTTGATTAATTTTCATCAGATAGTTAAAGATAGTATTAAATTGGACAATTTATTGTTGTCGCATGCAGGTCTCCGCAGAAATGGGAAGAGTTGCAGGTTGAGATGGTTAAATTATTTGAGACCTGGTATTAAGAGAGGAAACATTACCCATGATGAAGAAGACCTCATTATTAGACTTCACAATCTCCTTGGAAACAGGTACTGCTTGCTTTTCTGTTTTTTTCAAATTTTTAACTCGTTTTCATAAAATTAAGTCAAATGATTAGTTGGATAATTATGATATATATAAATTGAAAATGACGTGTACAATTATATATATATATATATATATATAACTTTAGTTCGAATATATATAGATGAAATAATTTTATGACATTATTTCATTGGTTTTGATCCATATATTATATATATTTATGCTTAAAACTTAATTAATGCAGATGGTCCTTAATTGCTGGGAGGCTTCCTGGGCGAACAGACAATGAAATAAAAAATTATTGGAACACAATAATTGGCAAGAAATTACAAAACCGAAAAATTCAACCTAAAATCAAAGAATCAAAATCGCACCCATCTCTACCAAATGTTAACGATGCTGCAAATGCGGAGGATATTAACTCAATCCAGTCAAGATCAAAGTTGAATATGGAGGATAATGATGTTAATAATGACGATTCGTCTGATTTGCTGTTAGGGTTTGAAATGGATGATCAATTTCTGTCAAATTTACTTCATGCAGATTTCTCTCAACTCATCAATAATTTTGATACTGGATGTGACCAGTTCTCTCTTGATTCTGATGAAAGTTAATCTGTTGCCTAATTCAGATGATGCAACCAAGGATTTAGGGTTTTCTTTGGTTACTTTGTTGAATTTGATTGGCTTCAAATAGACAAAAAGTAGATCGATATATATGTGTATAATGTGCATGTGTATATATATATATATATATATCTTCAAATATTTGTCGTAATATTGGGTCTAATTTAGCAGTTGTTGTTGTTATTGTTGTTATTATTATTATTATTATCGAAAAAGAGCATTCCATTGGCTAAGGCCTAATATTGGCTTCAGCAAGTAAAATAACTGAAATATCAACAGTTTTTTATAATTTTTTTTAGTCTAATCATATATCTATATTTCTTTGTCTATTGCATCATTTTTTGAAAACATTGCTATTTACTTTGTGCGGTTTAATATAATACACTATTATCCTCATGAGATTTAAAAAATATACAATTTGTTTTCCTATAATTTGACATAATATAATAGTATGTCTTTGAGATTTTAAAATTATATTGTTTAGCCTCTCAAAGTTTGACATATTATATTAATACCTCATTGCAAGTTTGATTTATAATACTAGTAACTCCCTGAAATTTGATATAATATACTAGTATGTCCTTGAGATTTTAAAATTATATTGTTTGCCCCCCGAAAATTTGACATATTGTACTAATACTTTATTGCAAGTTTGATTTATAGTACTAATACTTTTCTAAAATTTGACATAATATATTAGTTTCATGAGAAAAAAAAATATTTTTTCTTACTAAGCGTAAATATTTTAAAATTTAACAGAAAAACTATATATTTCAACAAAAATAAAATAAAAGGAGCAAATTGTATCTTTTTAAGTAAATAGTAATTTTTTCTTCTTTTTTTTAACAAAAAATTTAATTGAAAACTTGAATTTAAAATATCTCCATCCATCAAAAAGCTCTTAAATTAATTATTAGATTTTTTTATAACAAAAATAATTTCATTAATTCAAACTACCAATACATTGATAAAAATATATACAAATTTGCTAAAAATTATAGATGATGAAACAGTGAAAAATTTACAATACTCATATTAATAGCATAATAAATCGGCTCAGCTTACAAATTTGATAGTATTATAAGACTATAATACATATGATTTCAGTTCTGCAATATACTAACGACTATAATTCGATTTGTAGTCTTTGTTGGATCGTATATACTTTATTTATCTGAATCGCTTAAACAAAAACGTCGCAACAAAACAACGGAAACAAAACGTTATAACAAGACGATAAAACTAAATAACGCAACAAAACGATAAAATCGCAAAAAACAAAATAGATAAAATAAAAATCTAAATATGTGAAGAATAGAACCACTTATTTTATAAATAAATCGATAAAAAATATAGAGCGGTGATTTTATCGGCCAAAAATATCCTTTGTTACTTAAAAAAATGTTGGTTAGAGAAAAAAGAAAAGAAAACAATTGAGAGGAAAGAAGCTTAGGGTTTTTAGTTAAAAAAATATTTTTAATTATTAGACTTAAACCCTTTCTAAGGCCTAAAATTATTAGGCTTAAATTGAAACAAATAATTTGATCGTAAAAATACTGTTCCTAGAACAGTAATTTTTGTTTTTTTTAATTTGATAAAAAACTCTGAAATTATTAGGCTTATATAAACTCTTTCCAAGGCCTAAAAATAATTAAATTTAAACACATAAATTATTTAGATAAAAAAATTATAAAGTGTAATTTTTCACACCAATTCAATATATTTATCTCACCAACCACTTCCTCTTCTACAATTTTCTAACTTCATATTATTCAGCTTTTTATCTCTCTTCAGCTGTTCCTTTCACTTTTAGGTAAGTTAAAAATTTATTTTTCTTAAAAAAATTACAATTAGTCATAATTTTATTTTGGTTTTCTTAATGTTGATTTCAATTAGCTTTTTAATTCTGTTATTTATTTATTGTTTGAAAATGAGAAATATTGCAAATTTTGTTCCATTGTAAAAACAAATTAAAGTGGAGGTATCATTGTAATAGATACATGACTTGGATTTCATATTGATAAGAATCCGTCTTCTTAGAGTCAAAGGCTGGGCTTTTGGAAGAGTAGAATAGACTGGCCTTAAAAATTATTAAATATATAGCATTGTAACTTTTACAATATTGAGAAATATTTTGGAGCTAGTGTATATATATTTTTTAAATTGTCTTTTTCGAACTGTTATTAATATAAAAAATTTTAAATTATCTTTATTTTATTTAGCTTTTTTACTATAATTTATTTTATTTTATATTTAGATTATTTAATTATAATATACTATTTTTTTAAATAACGAGAGAAATCGTATTGACTCCTCACAAACATCCACATAATAACTATTAAAAATTAATTATTTTATGACAATTATAATAAACTTGCATTTATTATTCTAACCTCCACTAAAAAAAATAAGTAAAAAAATAATAATATTCTGACAGAAACAAAAGAGTACGCGCTGAACTAAAATTAATTGAATTGTGTTGTACCAAAAGAATAATTAATTGAATTGTCTATCAAAAAAATATTAATTAAGTGGTCTTTTTCTTCTGGAATTATAATTTATTTTTTAAAAATTTTTATGAGAAGGACTGCATGCATAAATATGGTGTTAACGAGGCTAATTATATTGTGTATCCGCTCTATAAAGTATTATGAATTTTATAGGTGCGAGATGATAATAAAATATGATGACAATTTTATAAATAAAATAAATTTACATATATTCATTAGTTTATAACTAAAATATTAGTTAACTTATTAGTAAAAGATCCATTAACTTATTAGTAAAATGTTTATTATTTTATCAATAAATATTTATTTTATTCTAAAATAAAATTATTAGTTATTGTGTTTTTCATATGCAATTTGTTATTTTTTGGGTGTATTTTGTCTCTATTTTTTTGTTACGTTTTAAATTTTTTTTTAAAATGATTTAATAAATTTATATCTACAAATCAAAAAAATATTAATTAAATTAAGTACACAAGAAAATAAAATGAACTTGTATTAATATAAAAAATGAATATTTATTAATAAACCAATGAACATTTTACTTATAAACTAATGAACATTTACTTTATTTGAAATAAATATTTTTTAATAAATTAATGAATCTTTTACTTCAGTACTAATAAACCTAGAGTCTTGAAAACAAAATGCATTGCATATATAATTTAATAAATATTGTATTATTTTCTTTAATTTTTGTAGTAATAAACTAATGAATATTTAAATTAAATAAATATTTCTCAATAAAGTAATAAACCTTTTTTAAATAACCGGATGAATATTTACGATTTTTTTATTTTGATCTATTGATATAAATTGATTAAATTATTTTGATGAAAATGTATTGTGTATATAATTTAATAAATATTATATTATTTTCTTTAATTTTTTGCTATAATAAACTAATAAATATTTATTTTATTCATAATAAATTTTTCTTAATGAATATTTATCAATAAAGTAATAAATTATTTTCAATAACAGGATGATGAATATTTACGAAATTGTCACTGTTTATTTAATAATTATATAAATTTATTTTATTTATAAAATTATTATTGTCTCTTATACATATGATAAACTAATTGATCTATAATGTTCTATTAACAGGATTGCATGATATAAAGCTCTGCCGACAGAGGAGCTCCTAAGATAGGGTAATGTCAAGGGGGCAAATGAGTCCAAATGAAAAAGGACAGATTAATAATATTGTTTTATAGTGATTTTCCTTCGTATTTTGTCTCTAAGTCATTATTTGGAAGAGAGAAAAATATAGGAGAAAAAAAAAAGAGATATTTTATTTTACTTTATTTGAAAAGAAAGGAAAATAAGAAGATGAGGAAAAATAATTTTTATTTTCTATCATTAAGTGTTTAGATAGATAGAAAATATAGGGGGAAGGAAAATAAATAAATAAAATAAGGAGGTATTTTTACTTTTATCTTATTTGAAAAATGAAGAAAAATTAAAAAAATAAAATAATTTATATTTTTTATTGTCTATTTATAAGAGATTGGACAAAAAATATCATTATTATTGATAAAATTATTTTTTTATCATTGATTATAATATTATAAAATGATGTAAACAATAATTTTTTTTATCTCTAACAATAAATTATCTAAAAAAATCTTATTTATCTTATTATTTTATGTATATTACTTTAATCTAAAATATAATGAAAAAAATAAAATTAATTTTCTATTGTATATTTTCTCTCAAAAAAAAATAAAAAAAAAAGTTTATTTTTTCGGCCTTACTTTTTCTCCATTCAATGGAAAATCTCCAAACAACGGCTAAGGCTGCTAGGCAGATATATGTCACATTAATTGTCACAAAAATGTTGTCCACCCACTAGCGTGCAATTTTTTAAGATTTTGTAGAATACTACTTTCAATGTATAAAAGATGAATTTTTTTTATAAAATATTAATTTTTATTATAAAAATATTATTATTTTATAAATAAATAATATATATTATTTTTACTGATAAAAATATTATATATTATTTTTAGAAGTATTGGTAATATTTTTCTAAAAATATGTTTATAAAAAATTATTAAAATAAAATTGGAACATCTTTCAATTTTTTTAAAAATATTCTTCGTAATATTTTGTCTCTTTTTGTAACAACGATTTTCAAATATTTAAATATAGTGGAGAGAAAAATTTTGATTTTAATATAATTACAGAATGCACTCATAAAAATTGATGTGAGATATCTTAGTACTAAGATCAACTGACATCTCTTGATTGGAACTAATTTTTCTAAACAAATGATTTTCAATAAATTTTTTATTTGAACTATATTTTTTATTTAATTTAAAGAATTATTTTATAAAAAAATTTTTTTATAGACTTTATATTCTATTTATAATTAATGCATTATTATTTTTTATTTATATTCTATTTTTTTATTAATGTATTACTTTTCTCTCTTTTTATAATAAAAGTAATTAATAATTTTTTTCCTTTGATTAAGTAAAATAAAGAGTAAAAATATAAAGAATCTATTTAACTTGTAAAATAATTTTCACTTTTAATATTTATAAATGCTCCAAGATATACTATTTATTTTAACGAAAATATTTTTTTTAAATAAAAATTATTATTGAAAATGCTCAAAGATTTCTAACTATACATATTCAAGAGTCAATTGAAAAAGAAATAGGTTAAATTTGCAGTATATATGATCCCCGTGACCAATTATTCAAAATAATATCAATGATTTTTTGTTTGAAATAAGTGTATGGGGTTCAAATATCAAAACCTTGGATCCTCACCAGAGGACAAACTAAACACAAAATTCAATCACCTGTCACGTTTATTTGCTACTTAATTCACTGCACAGTTGAATCTAACCTTGTGATGTTGGACCCTCTAAATCTTTTTGGACCATTTTGGGTCTCTTATTACTATTTAACATCTACTTTCAATGGAAATAATTATTATAAAAAAAATTTGGAAATATTATACCCTTTTAGAGATAAGATATGGTCTAAGTTTTTTTTTTTTTTAAATTTAATATATATATATTTTTAATATTTGTGGTATTAGTTTTGACTTTCGGATGTTATCTTTCTCCATTTTAATTTTTTAAATTAAAAATTATTATTTTCTCACATGGTTAATGATAAAATAGTATTATTTTATGGAATTTACAAAAATAGAAAAAAGTGGGTCAATGTTTACAAAAATACGATCATTCAAAGTGTTTTTCAAAAATACAGAACGTCTAAAAGTTTTTTTCAAAAATGTGAACTATCTTAAAAATATTACAAAATACAGAAAATTAAGATTTATCAAATATTTATAAAAAAATTAATGAAAATTAAAGTTACAAAATGTTTGTAAAAAATTTACTTAAAGTTTGCTAAAATTATACTCAATATTTATCCAATATTTACTAGTAATTACTCAAGGTTTACCTAAAATCTATCCAAAATTTACAAAAAATTTATCCAATATTTATCAAAAAGTTTTCCAAATATTTACTAAAAGAATATCCAAGGTTTACCAAAGATTCATTCAAAGTTTACCAAAAGTTTACAAAAATAAAATAATATTAATTAAGTTAATTAAATACAAATTTATATATTTTTTTAGTAATTAAGATTTACCCAATATTTACTTTGATAATTAAGTTAATTAAATGAAAGTTTACATATTTCTTTTTCTAATTAAGTTAATTAAATAATAATTAAAAATAAAAAAAATGTATGTATAAGAATAATTGATGGCCATACAAGTTAATCAAATTTTTTATCTATGTTTAAAATATAGAAAAGTCATTTTTTTCTTAATTACATGAAAAATATGTGATACATATACAATAAATTTCATATTTTGAAAAGAAAAATGAAAAAAACGGTAAAAATGAAAATAGACTAAATTAGTAATGAAAATACGGAAATGGCTCAACAAAATTGAAAAAACCTTTAAAAAAAGGGTGAATGGTGTAAATTTCTCTTATTTTATTGATTCTGATAACTTTTTGGACTGGACTTAATATTGGTGAAAATAAGTCTTTAAGGATCCAATTAAATAAAAATAATAAATTAGGGACTCAATTGGATGCAATCAAAAGTTTGAGATGGGTTTTGCCTGATTTCAAGAAGTTGAGAATTAATACTACTTAAGATGATTAGTAGAGAATAAGTAACAATAAGTGTTTTTTTTTCCTTTTTTGAACAAAAAAATGTTATATATATATATATATATCAATTTAAACCTAATTATATTTATTTGACAGAGGCCTTTTCTCGAGCCCAACGGACTCCGAACTCCGTTGAAGGTCAGAACCGGCTGAAATCAACAACGTTTTTCTATCTGGTCCAATTTCACTGGCAATTAGAAGAATCCTAAAAACTAATTTCAGAAATATCAAAAGCCCTGAACGTCGTCTGAATTTCTAGCGGAAGAGTAATAATGGCAACTGAGTCGCCAAGTTCAGTCCGAAAAGGCGAGTTAAATTATCATTCATTAAAAGAATCATCGGTGATTACGATTCAGTTATCCATATCGATATTAATATTGCTTTAGCAATTTTCCCTCTTGAGCTAACTGGAAAACGAGAATTATAAAAAGTATAGAACACGGATATAAGGAAAAAATATGTATTAAGCAATGATTGGTATTACATATAAATTTTAGATTTTATAAAAGAAAAAAATATATTTTTTATGTGTTTCTAATTTTTTGAAATTATAAAATGTACCCAAAACGTTTTGTATCGGTGCCCGATGAGTGTCGATATCGAAAATCTATCGGAAATGCGACACGTTATGCAGTTGAAGTATCTGTGCTTCATAGCTTTAGTGCAGTCATTGTTCAATTAAAAGCAACTGCCGATGCTCCTATACTCAAGCAAAACAAGTTCAAGGTGTGTTCTTTCATCATATTGTCTGCATAAATTTATATGTACATTTTTGCGTGTATGCAGTAAAATTGTGGGTGAGTTTCGTTTCTGTGTATTTATGTAAGTGGGCTAGTGAAATAAGGTTAAATACAGACGACTATTTAAATCTAAATCTAGATAATATACATGCAATTGATTGCTTTTTTTTTTTTTTTGAAAATATTGCAGTTTAATTCCTGTTAGTATTTTAATTATATGTTTATCCAGTGGAAAATTGCATACCATTCAGCTTGAATTGCTGTAAATGGTGTACTTATATGCTGCAGCCCGAAACCTGAAGTCTGAAGCTCGTAAGTAATTTGTTTGCAAATTACCTTGTCGATTTGGCAATCATGTTGATCATATACTTTTTTCTTGAGAACATTAGACTTTTAGATGTATTGATCAAAGGAACATAATCATGAAAGACTTTTTGTGCTTTGTGCATTTTAGAGTGGCAACGATCAAAGTCTTTTTCCTCACTCCACACATAACAGATGGTTTTACTTTTCCTGAAACTGGATTTTATCGACTGAAAAATTCTTCCATTCCTAATCGCCCTTTAATGCGCAGATACATGGAACATATTAATTTGCTAAGGTGATTGACTTTTTGCGGAGACAACTTCATAGAGAGACAGTGGTAGCTTATCTTCGATGCTACCCTTTTTGTTCCCTCAATTTTGTACAATCATAGGCTTCAGAATACTGACATTTTGTTTTTCCCATCTCTTTTTTAAGTTTGTGCACATTAATAGTGCGTTCTTACCGAATCCTGTCGAATTGGTTACATCGGGTGTAAATTACACTTGATACTTTAGGATCATTAGATCATCAACTTTTAATCTCAACCATTCATGATCAACAGATGAGATTAAAAGTTTATAATTCAACTGTTTTAAGTCACCCGGTGTAAATTACACCGGGTGCACCTTAGAAATTCTCATTCTTTTTTTTTTTTTTTTTTTTTAATCTGACTGTAAGTTTTTATGGTTTTATTTTTTTGTTCCCTTTGATTTCATATTTCCCCTCTAGTTGTGAGCCTGTAGCTGTGTAGGAAAACATTATTATTCTTTATATGCAGTCATAGAAAAGTATCCAGTCGTGTATTAAATATTTTCTCTTTTCCTTCTTATGTCCTTGATTAATGCACCCCAAATGCATTAGAAGAGCATTGATGAATAAAAGCATTCTTTTCATGGTAAATATGGGTACTGAGTTATTGTATTAATCTATAAATGGCATTTGTGACCATATGCGGGGTGACACTTGCCTTTCTATTCGTTCGTTTTCTTTGATTTAGAGAATATTTTTTATAATATAAATTCTCTTTTAAGCGTGAAAAATTGAGATCTGTGTTGTTGGGTAGATTTATTTGATGATGGCTTCCCACTTGTTTGAGATGGGAAGGGAGAGGGGATGTGTGTGTGCGTGTTTGTTGGTTGTTTCACTCACTGAAACGCTCCCATTTTCAGTCAATTTTGAGATTGCATTTTATCTTTCACTGTTTTATAAACATTTCAATTTTTACTATGCAGAATTTTGGTTTTGATGGTAAACTGCTGGTCAATTATGCTTGTTCCATGGAATGGGGCTGATACCAAGCCTGGATATGCTGTTATTGTAATGTTAATACCGTAAAAACCTGTTACCATTGCATGGATTATCACTATTCCAACTTTCTCTCTCTTCTTTAATTTCTCGAGTATAACAGGAATTTGTTGCAGTGATCAATGATCACCTCTCCTCCCCCCTTTTCTTGTCATTCATCATCACTAATTTCCCTCGTGGTGCTTTTGTAGATTACTTCATACATGGGTACACGATTTGTGGATAAAATGAAGATCTTAATATAGATGGATATGAGAGAAAATCGGCATGAAATTTACACTATTTTCTTCTTATTGTTATTATTTCTCTCTCTCTCTCTCTCTCTCTCTTTGTGTAATTACTTTGGCTATTCAATTCATTTGGCATAATTTATTATTTTGGAATTTTACTTCAATATCATCATGATTTGAGCAGACAGGATTTCTTCTACGCATGGTTCAAGTAGAACTCACTTGACATCCTGCTTTTGAGTGCAAATTGATGTAAAGGTGATGCACTGCATTAACATGTACTGCTTATTTTTGCTTCCCCAACGAATATCTTTTGGATTCTTTGATCTAATGTTCTTCTATCTCTAAATCAATGAATGAATGATGACTATATGGTGATTGACTAGCAAAGGTCATTGGTGAATTAAAGTTCCTTTTCCATGTATGTTGGCACATGGTATGATGAATTTGTGATGTAACTATACTTCGATTCCTAAATGATTGGATTCTTTTTTGAGCAAGTTTGATCTCCACCAACATGAAAATGCCGTTCTGAAGATTAAAAACAATTAAGCTTGTGGGCTCCATTAGATGCTTTCACAATAGGACAGTCTCATTTTTGTGTCCATTGGTTGTTGAATACATTAAAATTCATCTGAGTACTCTTTGAAGTTCTTTGGCATGTATTTTGCACGAGAAATTCTTGCATTGATCAAGTCTATATAGACCAAACCATTGAGAAATATGTGGACAATTGGGTATTAAGGAATAGAAGTTTGGGTATCAAGATTTCAAATAGGGAATGTAGAGTCCTAATTTTCTTACGGACAATTGAATCTGGATCCAAATGCATGTAATGCGACCTGTCCTTCATTATATTATCTGTCTGGCAGGTCCACTCACTGTGGTCAAGCTTGGTTTTGATGAAATCATAATTGACTAATCTTTTTCATATCTTCTTTTGATGGTTCCGGCTCCTTCTTCTGGTGTATATATAATATCACAGTGACCACAGAGCTCTGAAAAGGAAAAGTATTTATTAGAAGATAATCTCTGTGAGAAATCTGATAGAAGAACACAGAAAACATGTGCTCAATAAATATTGCAGATTTTAGTAGGTTAAGTTTCATTTGCATGGATGAGAATAATAACTCAAAATGGTCCTAAATTTATTAAAATGAGTGTTCATTACATGAGAAATCATTCATTTGTTGAATCTTTTGAGAGGTCAATAATCATTGGGAACCCTCTACCTAAATTTACAATGATGAGAAATTATTATATAGACCGAGTTTATGTATATTGAACTAATAAAAAATTATTATGTAAGTTATTTTATTTATGTTTTACTTTTTTATTAATTTAGTATATATAGACTGGTCTATATAAGAATTTGTTTTGAATGATAAAGTGTCACATAACAAAAAGTTACAAACACGTAGCTTACTGTAAACAATTTCTTTTAGATGACAGTATATTATTACTTTGGTCAGTAAATGAATTCAGGCAGTTGAGTTTTCTGCTAGTAAGACAAAGCAGATTTCAATTGGCAGTTCTCAATTTGCTTCTAACTAAAAGTTAAAACTCTTTCTGGTCTTTAAATAGTGGCTTAGATTCATTGATCCTAAACTATAACCATACTTTTTTTTATCTTCCTCTTAAAAGCTTTACATCAAAAAGTTTCTTCTCCTTAATATTCCTGGCTGCATCATGAAAAAGCATGTCAATAGTTCTTCAAAATTCGCGGCTGTTTCTTGAAAAACCTCAGCTTCTTATGATTATCTATATTATTCGAGTAATTCTCCTCTAGCAGCCTTATGCATTCCTCTGCAAAGAAGAATTTGATTTGTTTTCTCCAACATTTCTCGTGTGAACAAAAACATGAACGCATTTTCCAAGAGAAAACCAATCTTTCATCAATAAAGAGTCCATACTCAACAGTTACTCGTGCCTCTTTTGTCTTGTCAAATTGACTGTTGTCCATCATGCTACCTAAATTGTCTGAAGACATGCTCTATTTTTTTTTTTTTTTCATTTTTCAGATTATTTATCTTTACGCCACCCTTTCTATTATTGAAGAATCTAGGCAACCTTTCGAGGACTAAATCCAAAAAAACTTCAGTGTTAGAATGCCTTTCTTTGCAGAGCTTGTACTGCCCTATTGCTCTAATTTTACTGTATATTTGCTGGGTTGGTACCTAATGATTAATGTAAAGAAAGAAGCTAGCTAGCCAAAGAAAACCCAGTTCAGAAAATTATTGAAATCGCTCAAAAGGGCCTTGTTATACTATTTCTGCTCTTGAACAAACTGATCAAAATCATGAACTCATCTAAACTAATGAATAGATATTACAGAAGTTACACATGAAGGTGAACAAGTTCCTTCGGCGAAAAACGAAGTTTTCAACTTCTATAACATTCTAGTGTAATTCTCATCTATTTCAAGGAATTGGCTTATCCATTCCAAGTTCAGAGGATCTTCATTGGAGAAATCAAAGAAATCATCTACATTAAAACTACTACTGCTGTCTTCACCTCCATTATTACAATTACAATTATAGTTATTGTCATAATTATTATTGTTATTATTATTAATTGCCCTGTCCTCCACTATACTCACTTTCTCTGCTGTACTTTTCTTGTAGTGATCTTTTGATCCTTCTCTGGTTGAAATTTCACTTTGTTTCTCTTTTTGGCTTATTTTCTTGCTCAAATGAGAATTCCAATAGTTCTTTATCTCATTATCCGTTCGACCCGGTAATCTTCCAGCAATTAAGGACCATCTGCAAGCAAAAAAGGTCAATTTAATCAAAATACACAAATCGTTATTGACAATTTCCTTCAAAACCATACAAGAAAAATCAAGAATTTGGTATATACCTGTTTCCTAGTAGTTTATGAAGCCTAAGAATCAAATCCTCTTCTTGGTCTGATATATTTCCTCTCTTGATATTTGGTCTTAAATAATTCAACCACCTTAGCCTGCAACTCTTACCACACCTATTAAGACCTGCGGTTAAATCAAGAAATATTATTATTAATGTAATAATTGTTTGATAACAATTTACATGAAATATATTACCTGCTTTGACTGCAATTGTCTTCCATTTTTTTGCACCGTGGATAGCAATAACCTCAGCTAATTTTCTATCTTCTTCCGGTGTCCATGCTCCCCTATTGATGATGACCTCTTTCTCTGCAGGAATGTTAGTAATCATGGTCTCCTTAGGCTTAGTTTCTATTTTCACTGAATCATGTCTCAAAGAAGCCATTACTAGCAAGCTTTTTTCTTCCTCTTGTGTCTGTATGAGGGTGAAATCGAGAGAGAGAGAGAAAGAAACGAAGAGAGTGTTGTTATCAAAGATTACTGTGACATCTACCCTTCTTGGTGGAAGAACAGGAGAGCCATTTATATAAGACATATTTATAATGATCGAGAAATACAGTGAACATTAAAAGAAATTGATCATGGGTTTAATGATTAAGCAATGAGAGTTCTGCAAAAGTTGGCCTATAATAGCTGTAGGCTGTAGCTATATATTTGCTTACTGCATTCACAACTAATAGTATTACTACTAAACTATGGAGAGGCTGCTAAAGAAAAATAAAACTGCATTTTTTGTAAACTTGAGTGCGCATACACCTGCTTACTTTTAGTATAACAAAAAAGATAAATTCTTAGCTCGATTATGCCTAACATGTCATTCATAGATTATGTTAATTATTTATTGATATGTATTTAATTATTTTATTCTCATTAATTAAAAAAAATACAATATATATACATATCATTTAATGAATAAATTAGTCTATATTTGTCATAATCGATAAAATTTACTTAAGAATTTCTTAAGTAAAAAAGTCATACGTGATAACAATTTGGGCCTAAGAAATCGGACGGCTGGAAATCAATTGATTCGATTAATTTCTTATCCTCCTGTGGCTGCGATTATCAAACCCATATCTTTTTTTTTTTTTTGATAAAATCTATATCTTTTTAATGCATTAGCATTCTGTTTATTATTATTATAATTATTATTAATTTTGGATCAAAATAATAGCTTTCTTTTGCACGTGAGAAAAAAAAAAGAATATAATACTGAAGCCATGCAGTTTGATTAGATTCCATAGAATAGAATAAAGTGGAATTAGTTACACTAATTTATAGCCTCGGTATTCCCAAAAATAGTAAAATATTTTTTCAATAGCTTTAAAATAATTATATTTAGCAATGTTATAAAAACCGGACGGTCAACGAACTGAAAAATACAGATGGTCAAGGGTTAGAAGTTCAACTAGAGTTGAACCGGGGTTAAACCGGTCAAAGTAATATTTTATCAAAATATAATTTTTAATAAGTTCATACACAATAAAATATGAAAAATAAATAAATAAAATCTATTTTATACATAATTATATTTTCAAATATTAAAACTTATAATTTTTATAATTTAAATTAATACATAATTATATTCAAAATTATTTTTTAAATATATTTTTAATAAATAATAGAATTAATTTGTCTATATATTTTCAATTTTAATAAAATAGACGATAATTTTTAAATATTTTTAAT